>PVKN010018206.1:0-16939 GCA_004027915.1 Capromys pilorides
CAGAAAAATAAAATGGAATTCTCCTGCTTGTCTTGAGGACATTTTAAAAGACATAAAAGGTAGAAATTATAGTATGCTGGGGTGTTTTGTTTTGTTTTGTTTTTGTTGTTGTTGTTGTTATTTTCTTCCAGGTACAATCCCAGAGCTCCAAGACTGGGAGTGTTATTGGGTTCTGGGGTTCAGTGGGCTCTTTCTAGGGATTCTTTCCAGGTTCTTGTCATCCTGATGGAAGAACTGGAAGAGACACATGAAAAAAGTAGTGAGGTTTTTCATTTATTAAATGTAGGAAATGAAGTATGTTCTGCAGCATGAGAGCAGCCCGCTGAGAAAACTCAGAGTGGCTGCAAGGTTAATGGTAGATGTCTTTTGTAGACCTCATGTTTTAAGCTGATGCCAGTTCTAAGCTGTCCTAGCAAAAACTTGCTTGAATTCTCTCAATAAGAAGTGAAGATAGCACTTTCTGTTTGGTCCCAGGTGCAGCACGTAGCCACTGTGCCTGTGTCCTGGATCTCTGTGATTGACAGATCATGTGCACATGCTCAGTTGATTAGCTGCACCCTCATCCCCTGCCTCTTTTACCCCAAAATACATAAATCCCTGTAATCATTTATAGGATGTTGAGAATGTGGAGATGTCTGTCCTCATGTAGTTACTGCCAGCTGAAAGAGACTGCAGGCCCTGCCCGCTGGGGACTATGTGCTTCCAACTACCTTGTAATGTTGAGGCCCAGTAGCCTGGTAAAAACAAAAGACCTATCAGAAAGAACTTGGTGCCTGGATGTCAAGACCCATTAAGCTGCCAGTTTAATGGAAGAAAGATTGATAAATTTATCAGGAGCCATGGGCCATCATGTGGTTCATTATTACAAGTTTTTTAGAGATCAACTTGACTACCAGGTTGAGGATGTAGAGGATGAATATAAGAAGGTGCAGGTCGGACTACTTCCTGGCCTGTCTTAAAAGCTGGATGAGTGAGTCACTCAGATTCTGTGCAAGAAATGTATCTGCTGGAAAAGTTTAGGGAATGAATTAGGAGCAACTAATTTAAGTAATGAATAGCATGAAAAGGAGTGGGTGTTTTAGAGCCTAATTAGTAGAACACCAACAGAGCAGACAGAGTATGTAAAGATTGAGGCCTTGAACAGAAACCTAGGTATTTAGTTGGAGTAGAAAATTTAGTAGTATAGGTAGAGATCAGGGTATGGTTGTGTGAGAAAGGAAAAATCGTGTGTTTAGGTGTGTACTAAAACAGTTGATTAGAAGAGTCTATAAAAAATCCCTGAGGAGAGAACTGGTATGAAATTGGAGATAAGGACCAGTGCTCAGGAAGGCTATAAGCATCAAGGTAGGGTAGATTTAGGATTGCCCAATAGCAATAAAAATAGATTCTGAGGACATAAATATATGTGGAGCTTCCCCTAAATGAAGTTTCCTTGGGCAGGATGAGTTGAGGACAGAGGCATCAAGATAAGGATATCAGAAGGTTAAGAGGACGAAATGATCCAGAAGGAGCCTGGGAATTAGTGGCCAGACATGACGTCAAGAAACCAAGAAAATAGTGGTTGTATCGCTTAAGTGGTTTCGAGTGCAAGTAATAGAGAACCTGGCTCACCTGGCTTAGAACAATAAAGTAATTTATTGGATTGCATTACTAGAATTCCAGAGGTGGAGTGGCTTCCAGGAGCCAGTGATCTAGGTGCTCAGTATCATCGTCTTTGTGTCCTTTGACCTTGCATGAAGTTTTGGAGCTGCTCTACCTCTGTCGCTCCTTTTATGACAGAATGACTAGTAGCAGAAACCAGGACTCAGGACTCTGTGCTCCCTCATCTCCTCCAGACAAAGAGTCCATTTGGGTATGAAAACTTCCCTAGAAGAAAGAAAAGAAACTTAGCTTGCAGTCTCAGACACAACGTTGCTTGAGTGTGCTTTACGTGGATTTGGTTAACTGATGATTCTTGAAGCAGTCATTAATTTGAGAGCAGACACATGCTTTCATGTCCTGGAGCTAGGTGTAGATTTACCTTTCCCTAAGCTGCTGGCCTCAGTGAGTGAGAGGTGAACACTTGAATCAATTTCCAATTGGTTTTATTTTGTGTAAAAGAAAATGGAAGATGGATAGTGAATGCATGCCACAGAAAAGGTACCACCACTGATATGGTAAGCCCATGAGGGAGACAGTTTGAGACATCATTGATGGTGAAATCATGGGCATTCTCAAATGTGAAAAAGAAGTCAAAGTAAAAATTTCAGAAATAGACCAAAATGAAATGAAACAAAAATTAGCTCAGTAAGAGGAGCTGACCCTAGACAGGTGCTCCTTTGGATCCAGTGCACAGACAGAACTTTCGCACTCTTCCACACCTGACTCTGTGGATACCAGTATAAATTCTTATGTGTTTATGCATATTGCATTAACTCTGTTTCTCTAGTAAGCACTGACTAATGCAGATTTTGGTATCAAACATAGTTCTAGGGAAACAGAGTTGTGAAGATGAAATCATGTAATGGCTTTAGGATTTCTGGAGCTGGCTCTAATTTGATGAGACCCAAAGATGTCACTTGGGAGATGTCTCTCTCAATTCTTTTAGCCTGATACACATTTTTATTCATAAAACTTCAACTATTTAGACTGCTGATGATAATTCACTGGTTTGTTGGATACAATAGATACTGTAAAAGGGAAAGAATTTGCTCAAAAGGAAAGAAAAACTGGGGTGAGGCAAAGGAGAAAAGGAAAAGAGTAGGATCTCCCCTAGTTCTGTTGGAAATACTGATAGTGCTTGGTATGAACTGTTCAGAGTAATACACAATGTAGATCCACTGTACTGTCCTAATGTAACACAGTTAACTATCCTAAGTAAGGAATTTAGTGACTCCATATATGAAAATTTTTAATATTTTTGGCCGAGTAGGAAATGTAATGATGCTGGCTGGTTGCTCTCAGCATCTCTGGACAAACTAATGAAGGAAAATGAAGAACTCACAGCTTCCATAGGTGTTATGGTTTATGTCTAGTTGTCTCCCCAAAGCCTCATGCAATCATAGGATGGGGACTTTTAGAGTTTGAGACGATTTTTGATTCCCTGGGATTATGTTTTAGTGCTGATGGGACTATGGATCTGAGTACTTCTGAGATTATGGGTGTAGCCTAAGGTGAATAGGCTGAGGCGGAGATGAATGTAATATAAAGAGAGACAGAGAGACAGACTAATGTTGTTGCTCTGCTGCCCTGGTCGGTCAGTTGCCTCTGTCACAATTGCTGCTATTCCACCGCCATGAACTGGATGCTCTCTGCCCTGTTCCACTCAGCCTTGGGCCACTCAAATATGGACTGAAACCTCCAGCAACTGTGAGCTAAATAAACCTTTCCTTCCTTCATTTTGAGTGTCAGGTATTTGTCCCAGCAATGAGTAAAAAGTAACTAAGACAAACAGAGGCCCAGATAGCATATGTTGGAATGGATTTTATACGTGTGAGATAATAGTTGCCAAAATAGATACTAGGTTGAGTTTGTTGGTATGAGTCCATTAGGGGAAGGGATTCTGAATTTAATGCTACACCTCATGGAGTAAAGAAAGATGTCAACAGTTTATCTGGCTGGTTGGCAAAATAATAGATCAAAAGATGGTCCACCATAAATGAGTTAGAGGTGTCTGCTATTCCATGGTTCCATGTTAACATGGGAAAACGAAATGCTGGAGTGGATTTGTCATGTCAAACCTAATTGGCACACTGCTATGGTAAAAAGTGCACCCTTCACTGATACCTTGAGAAACAGAGTCCAGAGGGGAGCGTTGACTAAATAGAATCTCTAAGGAGTCCTGTCATTGCCCTTACTTGTACACAAGACCTGATAGTGGTAACTGTAATACTCAGCTGGGAAATTTAAAGGTGATGGGTTTGATTGGGTTGGAGTGTTGGGAGTCAAGTATGGGGAGTCAATTGGTGGCATCTAATTACCAATGGCAGAATGGATGAACATACTGTTAATGTCTGATACTTGTAGTCCCATGGTTTCGGCTGATTAGCCAAGGTATTCCTCAAAGTGAAATAGACGGCAAGCCTACAAGATTTTTGCTAGATTTATATACTTGAAACAATTTAACAACAAATAAACAGAAGCCAAATTCAATTTTTAGTACCAAACTATAACCCGTGGGCCAGTTTTCAGATTTGAGCCAGGTTAAAGACATAGAACTCCTTGAATGAAAGTGAGGCTGTGTTCCTTGAAGGGAGGCTCCTGGTGCACCAAAAATGTATATGATAAATCTTTCTCCTATCTTTCCCCAAAGAGACCCAAGACCATTTGCCCAAGTGAGTGTATCTTGGGGGAAGGGAAAGGATGAGACATTTAGAGGACTATTGGGTACTGGTTCTGATGTAATGCTTATTCCAGGGGATCAGAAACATCATTTTTGGACTAGGGAGATAGCTCAGGGGCACAAGAGCCTGCCTGACAAGTGCAAGATCCTGAGTTTGATCCATGGTTACTCCCAGAAAGAAAGAAAGAAAGAAAGAAAGAAAGAAAGAAAGAAAGAAAGAAAGGTCACTGTAACCCTCCAGTAAGAGTCAGGACATACATAAGGCAGGTGTTCAAAGGAGGTATAGCAAATGTCTGACTCACAGTGGGTCTAGTAGGTCCTCACCACCCTGTAGTCACTTCCTTTATTCCAGAATTCATAAGTGGGATAGCCCCAGTTAGTATTTGGCCGTTCCTCACATTTGTTCCTTATCCTGTGAGGAAGCTAGTGGCCTTGCCCCTGCCTCATAAAAGAGTAAAACAAAAACAATGTCACATTCATGGAAGGATTGCAGAGGCTTAGTTCCACCATCAAGGACTTAAATGATGGAGGCATGGGTGGTAGACCCCACCACATCTCCATTTAATTCTCCCATTTGTCCTGTTCAGAAGACAGGTAGATCTTGGAGAATGACTGCAGATTACTATAAATGGAATCAGTTGGTGACTCTGATTGCAGCTGCTGCTCCAGATGTGGTGTCTTTCTTCGAGCAGAGCAACACATCTCCTGGTACTTGGTATGCAACTATTGGTTTGGCAAATGCCTTCTTCTGCATACCTATCCAGAAAGGCCATCCAAAGGAATTTGCTTTCAGCTGGCAAGACCAGCTATACACCTTTCCTGTCCTTCCTCCGGGTTCTATTAACTCTCAACCCTTGTTTCACTATTTCACATGGATCTTGATTGTCTTCCTCTTGACTTGTCCATTACATGGATGATATTATGCTGAATGGGCAAGTGAGCAAAGGATAGAAATCACTCTTGACTTGTTAGTAAAGTGTTTGAGAACCAGAGGATGGGAAATAAATCCAAATAAAATTGAAGGTCTTTGTACTTCAGTGAATTTTTTAGAAGTTCCATGGTGGGGGCATGTAGAAATAGGACTTCTCAGGCAAAAGATAAGCCATCACATCTGGCTTTCTCTACAACTGAGAAAGAAACACAGTGTCTAGTGGGTGTATTTGGATTTTGGAGGCAACACACTCCTAACTTAAGTGTTTTACTCTGGCTCTTTTACCGAGTGATTCAGAAAGATGATAGTTTTCCAGGCTGTTGTTCAGGCTGCTCTACGTCTGGGTCTATATGATCCTGTAGAACTGATGGTACTCAAAGTGTCAGTGGCATTTATTTAGAGTCTCTGGCAGGGCCCCATAGGTGAACTGCAGTGGAGGCCTTCAGAATTTTGGGCCAAGGCTGTGTAGTCATCTGCAGACAACTACTCTTCCTTGAAAAATAGACCTTGACCTTTTATTGGGCCTTAGTAGAAACTGAATACTTGACCATGGGGCACCAGGCTACCGTGTGACCTGAGCTGCCTGTCATGAGCTTCGTATTATCTGATCTACTGAGTCATGAGGTTGGGCATGCAAAGCAACAGTCCATCATTCAATGTCAATGGTACATATATGATTGAGCTATATCAGATCCAGAGAGTACATGTTAGTTACACAAACGAGTTGCCTGGAAGTTCATGGATCCTCCTCCTGTTATGTTGCCTTCTGCTTGACAGCATGTGTCTACAGTCTCTGGTGTACATCATATGATCAGCTGTCAGAGTAAGAGAAAGCCAGAACCTGGTGTGTGGGTGGTTCTACTCACTGTGCAGGCACTGCCCATAGGTGAACAACGGAAACATTTAGCTCCCTTCTGGGACATTCCTAAAGGACAGTGGTGAAAGGAAATCTTCACAGTGAGCAGAACTCTGGGCAGTACACCTTGTAGTGCCTTTTTACTGGTAGAAGAAATGGCCAGAAATGTGAATCCATACTGACTCATGGATTATAGTCAATAATCTGGCTAGATGGTCAGGAACTTCAAAGGAACATAACTGGAAAATTGATGACAGAGATATCTGAGGAACAGCTATGTGGATGGACCTCTCCATGTGAGCAAAACTGTAAAACTATTTATATCCCATATAAACACTCACCCCAAAGTGATCTCAGCAGAAAACAGCTTTAACCATTTAGTGGGGAAGCTGATCTGTTCTGTAGATAGTGATCAACCTCTTTCTTTAGCCACCTCTCTCACTGTCCAGTGGGCTCATGAACAGAGCCCATGGTGGCAGGCCTGGAAGTTACGCATAGGTTTTGCAACCTGAATTTCTGCTCACCAAGGCCAATCTGGCCACAGCCATACTGATTCCCAATATGCCAGCAACATAGACCAACCCTGAGCCCCTGATATGATATCATTCATTGAGGTAAGTAGCCTGTGACTTGGTAGCAGGTTGATTATTTTGGACTCTTTCCATAATGAAATGACTGTACTTTGTCCTCACTGTCATACACACTTATTTTGGATATGGGCTTTCCTTCCCTGCACAAAATGCTTGGGCCAGAATTGTCATTGTGAACTTAAAGAATGTCCTATCCAACATCACGGGAGGTCACATAGCACTGCCTCTTGCCAAGGAACACATTTTACAGCCAAAGAAGTGAAGCAGTGGGCCCATCATCATGGAATTTGTTGGTCTTACCATGTTTCTCACCATCCAGAAGCAGCTAGATTGATAGAAGGATGGAATGGTCTGTTGAAGACACAGTTACAGCACCAGCTAAATGGCAATATTTTGTTGGGCTAAGACAATGTTCTTCAAGAGGCTGAATATGCCTTGAATCAGTGTCAGCTTGATAGTCTGGGTTTCCCCTACTCAGAGTTCATGAGTTTAAGAATCAAAGAGTGGAAGTGGGAATGATGCTACTCACCATTACCCTTAGTGATTCACTAGCGCAAATTTTGTTTCCTGTTCTCGTGACCTTTTATTCTTCTGGCTCAGAAGTCAAAAGCTTCCAGAAGGGAGAAGGTTAGTGCCAGGAAGCACAAAAATGATGTCAGTGAACTAGAAGCTAAGACACTGCACCGTCCATTTTTGTCTGCTTGTGCCTGAGGAAACAAGCTAAAAAGGGAGCCACAGTATTGGTAGGAGTGATCCACTCACACTCTCAAGGGGGAAATTTGACTATTACTCCACAGCAAAAAAAAGGAAAAATATATGGACAGTGAAGAAGATGTCCTGGAGTGCCTCATAGTGTTATCATGCCCTGTTATTAAAGTCAATGGGAAGCTACAACAACCCCATCCAGGCAGGATCACAAATGGTCCAGAACCCTAAGGAATGAAGGTTTGACTTACCCCATGAGGGAGAGAACCAAGACCTGCTGAGATGCCCCCTGAAGGCCAAGAGAATACAGAATGGGTAATGGAAGGAAGCAGTTCTAAATGTCAACTATAACCCTGTGATCAGCTATAGAAATGCAGATTGTAACTCTAATAGTCATCTCCTGATATACATCCAATGTACTATACTGTTGAAAGACTTAATATTGATCCTTAAGTACTGTTAAATGTATATTGCAATGTTCAAGTTATAAAAAGTTAGGAGTGAGCATCATCCAAAGAAAGCTTGCCTTTTATTCTCAGGAGGGAATTAGTGCACTTCCATTTGTGTGCTGGATGGTTGTACCATGTTAGTGTAATATAAATTTCTTTGTATCTGGAGTCTATGGCATAAAGAAATGTATCTGGCTTTCAAGTTGACAAAAAGTGGGTGTGGCAGTTAACTGACTGTCAACTTGAGTGAGAAATCCCCAACCAAACTAGTTCAACATAGTTCTGGTGTGGAAGACCCACCCTAAGAGGATTATCTCCAGAATGGTATAAAAGGGACAGGAAGAAGGAAGACTTGCTTCTGTCTTCACCAAGCAGCTCCAAAGTCAGCTTCGTCTTGGATCTTGTCCTTTGGCTTCCAGAACAAACTCTTCAGCCTCCACTGTACAATCTTTGACCTTCTGATTTGGACTACCATGGCACACTCCATGGAGCTCCAAGCCTTCTGTCTTGGTTATTCTTCCCTCATTGCTGGGACAAATATTTACATTCAAAATGAAAGAAGGGGTCTAGCCAGATAGCTTTGGGGACTAAAGTACCTGATCATGCAGGTGCAGGCACCAGAATTTGATCCCCAGCATGCTGACCTTTTCCCCAGGGCATGCTAAGACGTGAATGAGATTGGGTATGGTGGCACATAGCTGTAATCCCAGCGCGTGGGAGGCTGAAAACAGAAGGATTGCCAAATCTGTGTAGGAAGATCTTGTACACCGTGTACTAAATACATTTTTAAAAATTGAAGGAAGGAAAGGTTTATTTAACTCACAGTTACTGGAGTTTTCAGTCCATACTCAGCTGGCTCTAAGACAGAGTGGCACATGGCAAATATCAACCTTTCATGGTGGTGGCAAAGAGCAAGAGAGCAAAGGGAGGATTAGCAGTAACAGTTGCTACAGAGAACAAGTCTATCTCCCTTATGTTGCATTCATGCTATCCACCCCAGACAGACTATAATACACCCATAATCCCAGCAGCACTCACACCCATAATCCCAGTGGATCATGAGTTAATCACAAACTTTATAAGTCTGCTCCATGACTGCATAAGGCTTTGTGGTAGACAAATAGACACAACCATAACACCTTCTCTGGATACTTCACTCCTAGTTCACAGACAAACCTTTTGCACTCTTCCACACCTGACTCTGTGGGCATCCACTGTAAGCCAGTCTTGTAAATTATTACATATTTATATATTTTGCATTAAGTTTCTTTCTCTAATAAGCACTGACTAATACAATGTTGAATCCATATTTTCTGTTTAGCGGAGACTTGAATCTCAAAAAATAAAAAATAAAAAAATAAAACTGTGCCAATAATGGTAATGATATAAGGGAAAGAAACTCCCAACCTGTTAGATATCTTGTATGTAATTCGTGTTCTTTAAAATCAAAGATGAATTTTAGGAACAATGGAAGTTAAGAGCAGAATATATTTATTGGTGGAAATAAAGCTTTGGTCCATGAGAGAGACAGAAGAGGTTCCAAGTAGTTTGCCAAAGAACCTGCCTTTTCTAGGGACTTTTAGAGAGCAAATCTGTGTCACAAAGTGGGTTCAGGGTAAGAAACATGGAAAGTCACAGATAGGCATGAGGTGGGACAAAACTCTGGTCCCAATAAGATTTCAAGTACAACCACTCAAGCAACATAGACTAAATCAAGACCACATTGGGAAGCCAGTCATGTAGCAAAGGGGCACGAATATAGAAGAGGGGCTTTTCCTGTAGGGGGCTGGGTTAGTGGCTTTGCCTGGCTTTCTCCAGGCAATTAATACTTATTTAGAATATCAGTCCCTGCTGTCTGTCCTTAGGAAGCTTGTGGGCATATTTGCTTTATCCTTGATCTTCAGGGCTGGCCTGCAGTGCTGCACATATCTCTCTCACAGCTGCAAGGCCTTTTTTCTCTTCTGCATCAGTCCCTTCCAGGGCCTAGCCCTCTCTGACTACCTATAATATTTTTATCTAACTTAATTGCATACACAGTAATATTGAGTAGTAAAACAGAGCCTGGATAACTGAGTCTAGGTAGGTAGACCAATTGAAATTACTGAAAAATGTACTCATACATTCAACAAATGCTGTTTGAATACTTCTTATATACCAACCACAGTCTCTCTATACCAGCATTGTAAATATAACAGTGAACAAAAACTCCTTGTACATGTGGCAGAGTGAGAGACAATGAACAAACATTCAAAATGTCAGGAAGATAGTTGCCTCAAAGAAGAGAGCTAAAACGGCTTCCGGGACTGTGGGCCACAATCATCTGTAGAAGCTGCTGTGTTATATAAGGTCACTGAGAGATCTCTGATCTTTGTTTGAACATAGAAGTAGGACCAGGAGCACAGTTGGGGGAAACATGTTGCATGGAAAAGGAACATCAAGAGCACAGACCCTAGAGAGGAGTGGAAGACAACAGCAGCTCGGGTTGGAGAAGCCAGATGTAAGGCATGGAGCTCCATGAGTGAGGGGAACAGCATAGGAGATGAAGCCAGAAACGTGGGGCATCCTCTAAGAGGTAAGGAGCATGACACTTAGGAGCAGCCCTGACAGGGAGGCAAAGGCAGTAGAAGATTGAAAAGGAGAGGACCAAGGTGAGCCAACTGGTGAATTTCCATGGACAGAACAGGTTGCTCTAGGGCAGGAGTGAATTAAAAGTGAGTCGAGTGCAACTTAAAAAAAAATAGTTGTCTAAGAATAAAGAACTAAAGCTTAGAAATAGCACAAAGCAGGTAAGGGGTGCAGAAGGCAGCCTGGGAAGTGTGCACCTAGGTGCTCCCTAATTTACAATGGCTGTGCTTCATAGTCCAACTTTCCAGCCACATCAAAGCTCACTCATACAACTTCCAGTTTTCATTTTCAGTGTGATATTCAACTTAGGAGATAGCTAAGACACTTATAAATAGATGTCATGTCACGGGCTTCTGCCAAACTGTAGGTGAATGGAAATATTCTGAGCACCTTTCAGGGAACCCCAGATAAATTATGTTGCTCAGTAGAGTGTGTGTTTGTGTGTTTGACTTTTCAGTTTGCAGTGAGTTTTTGTGACATAACCCATCATAAATTGAAGAATGACTAAAGAAGCACAGACAAATCTACTTAATTAGTAGTTAATTTTGGTTTGCGATTAACATCATGTTCATATAGAAATTTTCTTTTTGATTTTTTTTTTAATGTATTTGGTACAAGGTCTCAATATGCGGCTCAGACTCTTAGTGATCCTCCTGTTTTCAGCTTCCCCAGTACTGGGATTATAGGCATGTGCCACCAGGGCCAAACTCAGTGGCCGAAACAGCATGCCATGGGACAGGGCCAGCACAGCACCCCGGGTCACTGCACCTGCTAAACAGGCACTTAATCTGCTGAGTTCTCTAACTGGCCCTATGTAGACATTTTCTAGCACGCACACTCCTTCTTGACATTTAATAAATTTTGCTTTGTGGTAGTTGGGCTGTGAAGCGCATTTTCCTCCTTGACATATTACCAGTGTTTGTCAAGCTCAGAATCTTTAAAATTCATGTCATTTCGACAATTCCTTGTAAAGAAAGAATTCCACAGTAGATTTTCTTATCAAGCTTCTAGGAGTTACTCAAATACTTTAAATTTAGAATACCATGTGATCCTCTTGAATGTTCATGGTTAGAAGGCTTTGAAATTTATGAAATGTTTAAATACCATTTTAGCAATAAGGTTTATGGAAAGGTAACCTGGAGTTTCTGTCCTCCAACATTTTGAAGGCCAAATAGTTTAAATATTTAGAAGCTGCCACCTGAAGTCGCAATGTGATTTTATTTTGGAACACAATCAAAAAGTAAAGATTACACAGAAGCCTAACGAAATATTTGGTTTGCTTAAGGGGCATTGCCAGGACTTTCATCCTGAGGGCAGATCGCGGTGCATTATTCCACACCCTGAGGGTTGACAAACCGCTACTCATTTCCTAGGGGACCTTAACAAATGGAAGCATTGCCTTCTCCCTCTGCGAGGGGCCTCCCACCTGGGAAAGACGGCTCTGTAATTGAATCCCAGCATACGCATTGTCATTCCCCCGCCTACCCTCCTGGTGCTGCAGCAAATTAAAAGATCTCCCAGGCTCAGCCTGCCTTCCAGCTGCCAGCCCCTGGTAGACAAGAAGGAGCCAGCAGGAACCAGGTGGAGCAGTTTTGAGTTGCACTAAACGCACAGCACAAGACGATTGGCCATAACTTCCCACTTGAATATTTATGCCAGCCTCATTTCTCATCTTGCTCTTTGGCACTCGTGGAGTGCTGAGCTCCTGCTGATTTCAAGTGCTCTGCATTGTGTTTGGATTGGCTCCGTGAGCTCCTGTGCCAGATGAGAAATGGGCCGTGGGGTCCTATCACGAAGATGGCTTGCTGCCTTTTGTCTTAATGGTGACTATCATGTTCTACTGCCATGGTGTGGGGGAGGGGGAGTTTCCTGTTGTCTGCCCCCCCTCACACAACTGTTCTCCACAAATTGTATACAACTCAGTCATAACTTCTGGCAGAATGGAACTTTAACTACTTCTGTGAAAGGTCACACCACACTGGCTTGTGCGTGGCTGCATTTTTGTCTTTACTCCGAGGTTTTATTTTTGTTTGCTAAGGTCAGGCACTTATCACAGGGCTCTGTCATCACATTTCACATTCTGATCCCTCACGGCAGGTGCTAACTTCCTTGCTCTCAAAGTGAATGAGTTAAGTAACCTCATAAAGATACAGAATGTCTTGGCAAGGAAAGGCCCAGAGTTAGAGAATACCTGTCTCTGGAAGAGTCTTGGTGTTACTTAGCAAGCCTTGTAAACCAGAGAAGACATTTGCAAAATGATAGACACACAACCAGTAACTTCTTTGAGATCATAATGAGAGACCTAATCTTGTGGTCCTGGTTCCCAGTACAAGTTAATGTCTCATCGTACACCACCCTTTTGTGGATTTCATGAGTTATACATCGTCTTCTGTATAATTCTCTAAGCCAAATAACCTCTTCATCTTTTATGATAGTAATGCCAGAATTGAAGAAGAAAACCAGGCATTACATTTATTGGATATATATAGAATTTAGCAAAGTGTGTGTCACAGGCTTTCAGTACGTGTGTGAGCAAAAGAGAGAAGAGAGTTTGAATGATAGTACTGTCGTCAGTTCAGTGCTGGCCCTGAAGAGATGACAGAAGCCTGGAGGCGTGCTTCCAGTGCTCACTGAAGATCTCTCCTTGACACTGACCTATGCATACTGGTCCCACTGTGAGAATTTAGCAGGGATGCAGTGGTAGTTTGTGGTCACATGGCATGGGGGAAATGACACTGAAAACAGAATGAGGATTTAGCTGGACGGACTGAACCAATGATTTCAGTCTAGTAACACAGCTTTGGGAGGACTTTATGAAAAGCTGTGCACTGGGGCTTCATGTGCCAAGTATATGTTTAGCAACTAGTATAAAATGGGGCTTGGGGACATCAGCTGTGACACACACTTGGGGACTTCCTTTGCTGTTTGCAGCCTGTGTTAGAACTGCACAGTGCCTGACTGCTGGAGGTCCCGAGGGAAGCTACGGTGTTTGTCACTTCTTTTGTACCTTATGTGGCTGCAGATCCAACAGTTTAGAAGGGACCCTGGAGTTCCGTCCCAATAGAACACTGGAAAGATTGAGGAGCCTGCAGTGGCACAAGTGAACCAAAGAAAAGGTGTTTCCTGAGCTACAGGTGCAAAGTCCCTTAGCCAGGACAGCTCCTTGACGTTGGAAGAATTTGGCTGGGCCTGTCTTCATGAGTGAGTTTCCATCTGGGTCTGAACTTTCAGAGACACCACAGACAGGATGATTCCTAATCGTACAAGTTATCAGAAAATGAAATGGGCTGCCTTTCTTTTTTTCTTTTTTCTTCCTTTTCTTTTCCCTTTCTTCTTCCTCCATTTTCTTCTTCCTCTTTTTCTTCCATCGCCACTCTCTCTCTGTACTCTTCCTTTCTCCTCCCCTTCCCTATCCCCTTCTCTAGCTTGCTTGCTTGATATACTGGGGCTTGAACCCAGGGCCTTCATGCTGCACTAATCCTCAGCTCCGTTTTGTTTTTTACTTTGAGCTAGACTGTTTCTTAATTGCCAGGGCTGGGCCTATGATCCCCTCATCTTGGCCTCACAGAATTCTGAGACTACAGGCATGTACCACCATACCTGGTTTGGGCTACTTCATGAGAAAAAAAAATTTTTCTTGAAAATGGAGTTTTCAAACTAACAAAGCCAGTGTTTCCTATTAGTATTTCAGGAGTGGTTACAGTAGTCAGAACCATCCACTAAGGGCATACTATGTATGAAGTTGCTTTATGTGCAAGATTTTGTTTAATTTCCACAGTAGCCCTCAGCTGGATATTGTTACTTCAATTTTGACCCAAGATAACATGATGGATAAACAGCAGAGGTGGGGCTTAAAACTAAATATTGAGGTGACAGTGCAGGTCCTCAATGCTGTCCTCAGCCTTAACCTAATACACTATTTTGTATTTAAGGAAATCTGATGTCTCTTCAGAAACTGAATTCAGTTAATGGGAAGCCATCTTTTTTGTTTTGTTCATTATGTGTGCTTTGTTCTTGGTAGTTCAACATTGTAGTACTGAAAAATAATCCACACTTGTTCTTCCTATATAATGATTGTTAATTATTTCTGAATTTTTCCCTTACAAAAAGAAAGAATTAATATATTTCTTTGCATAATTGACAGCATTAAATATTTTAATTGTGGCCTTACAGATTTATCCCACTTCTTTCTAGGGAAAAATAATTTCCTGCTTTCTTCATCACGGTTTGTAACTGACTTGATAGAAATTTAAGGCTTTCACTATTCAAATAATGCTTGGAGGATCTATTGGTGTTTTGTTTTCCAAGGAAAGCAAGATTTTGAAAACAAAAATTTGAGTGAGAGTGATGTTCCCTTTGTTTTGAAATATCCACACATATTTCTTGGGGTGCAGGAGATGGACACATTTCATATGAATTTGATGGAGCCACTGCAAAGGAAGGGCCAGGGATTCAGAGCTCAGGTTGAAAGCTGCGAGTTCTGGAAAGGAAGGACTGTGACAGTGTCCAGAGAACAGTATGTTCACGGCTGGATTTGCTCTTTCTCTGGGGCCTGAGGTCACCCTGGCAGATGGGTCACTTGCATCGCAAGCACTCATGCTGACCTTGGAGACCGCCATGAGCTTGCTGGCAAATTAGGGTAACAGTGCCCTTCCTTTGGCATGACCCGTTTCTCTGATCCTTGCTAGGTGTCATCTTTTTTCTCCTGCTGCTTTTTCTCCACTGACCCCAGGCCTGACGCTGTCTGGGGAAATAGGTTGGTGAGGGCCTCAGCTGGGACTGCCTGTCCCCCTGATCAGTGACACAGACACCATGCTGCTGAGTGCTGCCACATCTCCATGCCTTCCTGCCAACAGAGAGTACTTGGCTCAAGGCTTCCACTATGACAAGGACTTTGGATCCTAATCTGAAATGAGTTAGGTTGAGATGACCTGGCATTGCTACTTGATATTTTTAAGAGCC
Source organism: Capromys pilorides (assembly GCA_004027915.1). Lineage (NCBI taxonomy): Eukaryota > Metazoa > Chordata > Mammalia > Rodentia > Capromyidae > Capromys > Capromys pilorides. The sequence continues at coordinate 15,440 of PVKN010018206.1, forward strand.
TGTGTGTTTTCCAGAAAGTACAAAACTGGTACTCTCTAGTGATATGTCCTAGTTTTGCTTCTGTGCTCAGCTGACCAAATTGCTTCATTAGTTTTCAATCCTCAATGACCTTCTGTATGCACACAAAGCCTCCATTTCTTCTTTGTCCTCCTCACTCCATACACGTGTGTGTGTGTGTGTGTGTGTGTGTGTGTGTGTGTATACTAATTCACTTGGGAGATCTCAGTCATCCAGATGTGTAAACATACGGATGTGGATACTTCCACACACATTTGCATCACAGAATGAATCCCTGTCTTCCTCCACCTCTTCCATTTCTTTATCAGTAGTTGACAAACTCTTTGAAGAGATTTTATGTTCCTGGAACTCTCCCTAGAATCCAGTAGAAGCCTGAGCAGTGTTTAGTGAACTAGACTACATTTTAATCCAAGCAACTCAAATCACTTTCCCTAAGGTTGTCTATTGCTATTTTATTGATCATGTATTAGCACCTGCTAAGTACACTGCTGTGCTCTAGCAGAGAGGGAGAGAGTGGATGGAAAGCAATGGACGAAGTGCTAAGCAATCCCTCCTCTATTGGAACCTTATGTGACAGCTACCAGAAGAAGCTAATGTTGTTACTTCTCTTCCTCTGAGAAAACTCAGTTCACTTTGCATAAAAAAGGCAGTATGAACAATTTAAATAGTAGAGGTCTTGCCCTTAAATTCATTCTGATAGTCAAAAGGCGGTTTCGTTAGCTGGATGGATTCTGACAATGTGGGAAATTGAAACATGCAACCGTATTGCTCACCAATTTGTGCAAAAAGGAAACGCTGACATGAAGCTATCTTTGAAAGTTGAAGGTGATCTTGCATTTCCTGAGTCATGAACACCTGATCAGAGAGGCCTAGAAATAAAGCAGGTCATGGCTCATTGCCGGGATCTGGGTGAAATGAATCGCACTTTTTGAGTCCAAGTAGATTCTAAACTGCATGGACATAAGAGTTGCTCTTCCTTCGCTTTGATGAAGATATCTCAGGTTGTTAAAAATAATCTATGTACAGAAAAGTTTATATGCAAGATGCATGTGTTTTGAGATTCTTTGTTTCTAAATGAATCTTTCTATGTTTGGACATGTTATCATTCCTATATTACTGAGGCCAATGGATGTGAGTGTTTATAGAGTTTCAAGACTGAAGAGCGTTCAGAGGGGACTGAAGACATTTGGGAGGGAAAGAGGGTCACCATGCAGCATCATAGTGAGTGTGGACTTAGCAGAACAGTCTGACATTGGTGACTTTTCAAAGCTTTCCAAGTGGCTTCATTGTAGAGTTGTGCATTCTGATTGTGGTCTTGCAGCATGAAACAATTAAAGTTACTTAAGCAGAAGACGTACAGCATGTGATAGAAAGATTCTCTGAGAATAAGTTCTGCTGCTGATACTTTCTGTGTGTTTGACCTTGGCCATCCTCTGTTCTTCAGTTTCTCTACTTAGAAAAGGTGAAATATAATGGCTACAT
>PVKN010018207.1:0-16941 GCA_004027915.1 Capromys pilorides
GTGATGTTGACCAAGTGCACCTTCCATCATATCTGTATACTTTAGAGACTCCGTAACTGGTTTTCTTTCTCTTTTCATCCATTTAGATCATAGAGAACTATGAATACATTTTCTTGAATACATTTCCTTGTTAGCATTGGACTATTAGTCAGTATGATAAAACGTTACTACAACTTCAGCGTTCTATGCCCTCTAGATTTTTAATAAAGAGAAAGGTTTTGTTTGCATGCAAAATGTGTCTTTCTGCTTTTGTTCATTCCTTTTATAAAAATTAATGTTCATCTATTTTCATATAGAAATGGATACTTCTTTAATGCCACTTTCTCTTACTCATTCTCTTTGGTCACAGTATGCCATAGTTGGATCATAAATTCTGATTTATTCTCCAGTCACACTGAGGGGATATTGATTCACTGTAATGTATTTGATGCATTACACTTCTGAGTGCCACAGTTGCCTACAAAACAGCAAAATTATTTCTCTCTTCTGTTATTCTCATGGGAAATTTGTATTTGAGAAAAAAAAATCAAATACAATTCATACACGGTTTTAAAAGCAAATTTTAAACAGTAATTTGACAGACTATAAGAAACCGTATGTTATCTCAGTATAATAAGGAGAGGATCTACCACCACCACTGACAGAATGATGATCAAAAAATAATTCATTGCACTTTTGTAATTTGATATTATTGAGAACTGTGACCAACTACATTGTGAGGCGTCAAATATTTTTCTCATTATTATTACATGGTGAAATTTACCTGTCCTCCTCATAATGAAAAAACTGACAAAGAGCACATCTTGCTCTTTTTCCATGGCATCTTTCCTTAGTCTTTCAGGCCTTCTCACAAATGATTGGAATAACTCCCTAGTGAGTCATTTAAAGAATATGAAGTATCTATAATAAAATTGTAAAGTGAAAAATAAATTTCCTATGTCAAGGTCTTGGAATAAGTGATCCAAAGACAAAAGTTCTGGTAGCAAACAATAAGTGAATGTTCTACCTAATGAAACATTTTCTATTAAGCTGTATGTTATTATAATTTTAATAAACAGCTTGAATCTTGGTGTGAGCATAACAAATTTGGAGGTCTGATTGATGGGACTTTAGCTATTAAATTAGGAGCTAAATTTGAGAACAGGATCTGGAGGAAGGTAGAGAAGTGGGAGACTCATTGCTTGTGGCCTCAAGGGCACAGCAGAGCCCGTGGACTAACAGGAGGGCAAAAGCCAAGGAGGCAGTTGGGGGAGGGAACCATGGCGGAGTCTGATGATGCCTAGGGGCTGCTTCCTGTGACCCAAGAGACTTAACTACAATTTTCATCTTTTCAGTAATTTATTTGAAGTTCTGAATGGAAAATTTGATGAAGACTACACTTCATTCATTATCCTTTATCTCTTCTAACCAGTTTTACACTAAAAATGCACAAAACTATATGTCTGTCCTAAAAAGTTATAAACATAAATGGAACACTTACAAATTATATATATTTGTGTGTATATATTTTTCCTCATCTAAACAAGCACTTCATGTTATATTGTATAAAGCTGAACTATGTGGTAGACTAATATTAAGTTTTCCTATTCAAAATTTCTTCTGGTGCCACAATGCTGTCAGATTTCTTTGGTGATCTGTAACTTACCCAGCTGCAAATGGCTCTAGACATTTTATAACTCGAGACAAAAGATTGTTGCCCACAAGTTGAGGCAGGAGAACTTTACGTTGGTGCACACTCTTGGTCCTTGGTGGACCGTCTCCAGAGCAGAAGCTTTGTGATAGGAGAGTCTGCTGGAGGGACATTATTTGTATTATGATGGCCAGGAAGATAGAAAATGGAATATTTAAAGATGGAAATACAGCCTGCTAGCATTTTTCTATGACCTACCTCTTCCAAACATGCCTAGCCTGCCAACAGCAATCCAACTGCTGAAGTTTCAAGTGCATGAATTCAAAGATGAGTATAACATCCCATTATCCAACCACTCTCCAGAAGCTTGGCCTCAGAGTACATGAGGTCTTGAGGGGAGTTCTAGGCCCAAACCACTCCATTCTGGCGCTGGTCACAAAAGATTCATGCACATCTAAGCAAAGTGCTTTTAGTTCATGTCTAAGAATCTCTAAGAATTTTACAGCTGCAGCATCAGTGTGAAGATCAAGCTCAAAAATCTCAGACTCCAGTCAAAGCTTTAGCTATGAACTCATGACTGAAAATCAAAAAGGTAGTTAAACATTGTCAGCACACAATAGCACAGGTAGGTGTATGTTCCCATTCCAAAATCAAAACTCAGCAGCCCAAACACTAAACCCTGCAGCTCTGTTTCTAACACAAGGGCAACAGGTGCAGCTCCACACAGCTTCAGGAGCTCTGCCTCTCTCTTGCAATGGCCAGGTTCACTGCCAGAAGGCTGCTTCCACAGGCACTCCGTATTGCCTGCTTCTTCTACTACTCAGAATCTCAACTGCCCTTTTTCTCTCACTCTCATAGCATCACACACTGCCCACTCAGAGCCATGCTGTGTAGATTCTCAGACCTTTTACTGACGTCTCTGCAGATGCCTCCCTGGAGCTACAACTATTGCATTTTGCACAGAACAGTAGTATTTGGATGATGCCAAATCTTCCATCACTTCACCCAATAACCAGTCCCTGTTAGATCATGACTGCAGAGGTCTCTGAGAACTTGGAGCACTGTGCACTGAACTTTGGGAAACCTCAGGTGACCTACATGGCCTCTCTGAAGCAGAAGGACCTGAGAATCTCTTCCCAAAGAAACTCTTTGAAAGAACTTAATGTTTATCCTTGGACAACTTTGAATCAGTAAAAGATAGGATTTGAAGATTCCTGAGAGACCATCAAACCATATCTACCATCCTAAGGTAAAGTACTTGGCTTCTTTATATTGTAAATCTTTTCAACAGTCATAATTTCCTTTGTTCCAGCTTGGCACGTGCCTCCTTCCTTACAAAAGTGAATACTTTTTACATCATTTCTTGCTCCCATTTTTTTTATCTAGTTCTCACTGAAACATGCCAGCAGCACAACATGAACACTGGGCTGAGATTGAAATTTCTTCCACTAGATTAAACATCTCTTAATGTCAGTATTCCACAAAATCCTTCCAGAACCCACCTCTTCCAGCCAATCCTATTTGTCCAAAGCACTCTCAGCTGCTAAGTGTGCATGAGGATGAATCCAGTTATGAGTACAAAGCCTCCAGGATCAAGCATCCCCCTAAGGGCCCAGCTCCAAGCACATGAAGGTTGGGGGGAGTCTTTCAGATCCAAATCTCTATGAATTATGTGGTTCGAGTCACTCAAAGGCTTCTCTGCTTTATGGATGATCAAAATCACAGGCAATATGTTTATTCACATATCCTGTGCCTATGTCATCACATAGGTCAGAAGAGTTCAGATTGACTCCAAGTACCAATAATAATAATAATAATAATAATAATAATAATAATAATATTAATAATGGTGATGATGAAGATGCCAAATTACACCCATGGAGTGATGAGTGTCAGATTGAAGACATCTTTTTTAATTTCCTTTATTCTTTCTTTCTTTCTTTTCTGCTTTTTTATTTTTCTTCCACTTTTAAGTTTCCTTCACTTGTTTTTTCTGTCACCGTCCCCTTCTACTCCTCTTTCTGCTTTGATTTCTTTTTTCTTCTTCCCCTTATCTTTCTCCCTCATCTCTTCCTTGTATGTTTTGCTCTTCCCCCTCTTCTTTCTTCTCCTTTCCTCCTCTTTGATTACTGAATGCTTCATAGACATATTTATTTTTGTAAGCTACAATTATAATTCAGCAGAGATCACAATGGAAAATCCATTAGTGAAACCCTTCTATTTCACACCCTTTTGTAATGCTGCCTTTCTATTTTCTTCTTTGTATTCAATCCTGGGAACTAAACCCAGGACTTCACACATGGAAGGCATGGGGTCTCCACCGTGCTGCACCCGACCACACTTTTTGATTGATAGAAAGGTCATTGAATCTCTTAAGAACTTCCCCATACCTTCAAGGCAGTTAATTTTTTTTACAATTTAAATACCATGAGTGTGTATTTAGTTAGAATAGATTTGATATACAAATATAATGGTAAGAATACTAAAAAGCAATAAAATGTATATACAATGGGTTTTACTCCATGTTTTACCAAATATAGGATCAACTATTGTTGCTTACTCAGGATATTTCTAATTCTGTCATAACACTATTAGTATTATCGTTTCCTAGAATGTAGGCTTCAGTACAGCAATACTTTCATTTTCACAACTAACTTTTCAGGTTTAGTATGGAGACTAGAAAATAAAGCAAAGGGGCTTGGGAGATAGCTCCATGGCACAAGTGCCTGCCTGGCAATTGTAAGGTCTTGAGTTTGAACTGCGATCCCTCAAAACAAAAAAAAGGAAAAGAAAAATGCTAAGGACCTATGGAATAAGGCACTGGCCTATTCCTCCACCACCAAAAAAAAAGTCAATCATTGGGACTGGGGAGATAGCTCAGTAGAATAAGTACTTGCCTGGCAAGTGCAAGGGCCCGAGTTCAATCCCCAGTTCTGCAAAAAAAAAAAAAAAAAAAAAAAAAAAAAAAAAAAAAAAAAAAAAAAAAAAAAAAAAAAAAAAAAAAAAAAAAAGAAAATAAAGCATATACAGCAATAATTCCACAAATGAGCTAATGAATTTAAAATTTTAAAAACTTCAAGTATATCATCCACAAATTGTTGCATTATCATATTTTTCTGTAATAAGTACAGAGATTTGATCACTAGTTCAGCTTCAAATGACTAAGAGCTGTGGGAGTGAAACACTCAATCAAGGCAGGAACAACAGCTGCAGAGCAGGAATCAAGACAATGAAAATAAGTCCAGGCATGGTGGTGCATACCTATAATCCCAGCACTAGAGAGGCTGAAAACAGGGAGATCCCTACAAGTCTGAGCTACATAATAAGGCCTTGCATATGCATGCAAGTGCACGTACACACACACACACACACACACACAAAGACAAAGGAAATATTCTTGAAAGTGCCCTCATTTATTTTAAGGAATCCATTTATCAAAGATTTCCTGGAAGTGTCCTAATCTACTTGAGTAACCCAAAATAAATTATAAGTGAATCCTCATTTACTTCTAAAGATACAAGGGCCAGCCAAATAGCTCAGCGGATTAATGTGCCTGTCAGCAGGCTCAGGGCCCAGGGAGGTTTGATTCCTGGGCCTGCTCTGACAGCCCTGACCCCAGGGCGCACTGAGATGGCAATTGAGACTGGGTGTGGTGGCACTCGCCTGTAATTCTTGTTCTTGGAAGGTTACATAACAGGGGATCACTATGAGTCCAATCTAGTAGTGAGATCATGAACATCCTGTAGACTGCCCTCCAAAAAAGAGATGTAGCCTTTTTATTATTAAATTACATAAGATCCTAGTTTTTTTACACTGTTTGCTATAAAAGAACAAACGTCATTCTCTAGGAATGAACAGCAAGAACATTACCCAGTGACCAGAATCTGAAGGCACCACGCCATGGCTCAGCCTACAAATGAGCAGACCACGTGGATCCTCATAGGCATCCTCACAGTTGTTCCTCCCCCCACCCAGAACTGTGTCAGTGTAGTTTCTCACAGTTCTATTTGAAGAGGGTAAATATCTGAAGGCTTCATATATATCCCCAGTGAGTTTTCATATTTGTCTTATAAGTGTTAATGACCACTAATTGTGAAAACCACCATTTCATTGTGACATTTCCATATATCCATACTTTCATCTTTTTTTCTATCTTGTATTATTTTTTTCATTGTTTGAAAAGTTTTACCAGATCTTTTAGTTTTTCTCACAATATTTTGTTTACTGATGTTCTACTATATTACACATTTGTTTGGATAAACCCCTATAAAGTTTAGGTTCACAAGTTTAATTTTATCCTCTCTTTGAATATATGTTTCGCTTCTTTTTCCTTTGTTTTAAAGCACCTGGTGGAATTTAATATTTATAGAATACTGTAAAATATGAAATTCCACATAGAAGTAAGAAACCCTTTCAGAGGATCAGCTCCATACAGTATGTACAGTTCAGAACTATTCAAATATAGCTTCCTTGTGAAAAGTGCTACAGTGACAAACCACATTTTATTTAAATTTATTTTTTCTTTATGCATTTAGGACAGGGATACAGGGTCTACAGGGTCTCCCTGCATAGATCGGACTCTTAGTGATTCTCTTGTTTTCAGCCTCCCAAAGTGCTGGGACTACAGGCACGCTCCACCATTCCCAGTCTCCATTGCCTGCTCAGCCACGCCCTAGGGGCGGGGCCAGCACGGGAACAACAGGGATTGAAACCCGGGCACTGTGTTCTGCCAAAGCAGGAGCTTTAGTCTGCTGAGCTATCAGGTTGGCCCAACAAACCACATTGAAAAAGAGTTCTTAGTAGAGAAACAGACAAACTTGTACTGAACATAGGACACAACAAAAACCAGTGCCTTCCTTGGCTGTACACCTACTAGTTAAAGGTGCCAGGGCCCCCATCCTGAACCTGGAAGGTGAAGCCTTCAGGGGCAGCTTCTGGTACAACATTTCGACCTTCTTTTTCCTCTACTAAGAACTACTTCTCAATCAAGTCTAAGAGGCATTGCACACAGATGAATTTTTAGGTTCTGTAGAGCTTCAACCTTGTCCAAACCTCCATATTCTTCAATTATTATACTAAGCTTCTCAGCTTCACCTAGTTTCTCAGCAGCCTGAAAGATACTGGAAATAGCATTCAGAAAAACAAGAATAACTTGCACATCTTTTATTTTTTTCTCTGTTTCTTTTTCACTCTGCCACTTTTCTCTTCTGTTGTCCCTCTCCTGTTCCTGTTTCTGCGCCTTGCCTTTGCTCCTTTGTCTGTGATATTCTTGAACTTTAAATGTACCAGTATTATCAGTGTATTTGCATATTGTTTTGCATACTGCCTATTCACCCTGGCCTTTGTTTTCTTTTTCCTTCACAATTCCTGTGTTTTAATTTCTTTCCTCTTGCTTTATCTTTCTCCTAGGTAACATTTCCTCCAAGCCAGGTGTCATTAATCACAGACCTTTCATTAACTCATTACTGCCTTTTCTATAATGCTTCAATAAGTGGCAATTCTGAGCAACATGAACAGCCAGACCAGGTTGTTCAACCTGGTGTCTGAAATGTCAAACCCAAGAGGAACAGGGCTCGGTTTTTCATACTTGTTCAGCTTCTATTTTCCTGCCAATCACACCTGGTTTTAAGGTTCTGTGAAAGAATATTACAGATTTTCCTGCTACCATCACACCTGGCATCCAGCATAGCTGATGCTTTAAAAAGAGGAATAATGAAGTTTCAGTGAGACTCTAAGTGTGAAATTAACCCAAATAGAAAACGATTGCATTCTCAAGGAGCCCAGGGGAATAAGAAGCACTGAATTGCAAAGGCGGAATTGACCTGCCACATAGACAGTGTTTGCATGCTGAGATAGTAAAGCTAGAGTTGGTGGTGTTAGACCCAGTAGTCTGTTACGTTGAAAGGTTCTCCCAGTAAATCTCCAACTGAATAGACCCACTGATGTCCTCATTAAAACACTTAATCAAGAAATATGAATGAATTGCCATAGCATTATACTTATTAATAAAACCTAACATATAGATAGTGCTCTCTGTGTTACTGGAATAGCATTTTAACAAGTTTTAGAACATTTTCATTTTAAGGTAAGGCCAGCCTTATAAATGAGTTGCAAAATCGTACATAGAATTCCCACATCCTAGTGGTTCTCTACTGAGGTTGATTTTCTGCCCTTATCCTCAAAGATATTTGGCAAGGTTAGATTTGCAACTGAGAAAAAGGCTGAGAATTCTACTTAACCTCCTAGTGCACTGAAGGCAGCTCAGAAGCAAGGGAATAGTTCAACCTGCATTGTCAACAATGCCTAAGTTTAGGGACCCTGCCGTGTACCTTTCTTCCTGAGTCCTGAAAATTAACTTCTCACGTAGCCACAGAACAAGGATGAATATCATAAGCACAATGCGCACAGACACAAGGATGAAACACTGATGGATTATAGTTCTCTAACCTATGACTGTACTTGAATTTTCCCACTAATCATACTAAAATCATTTTTCTATTCTAGGATTCAATTCAGAATCTTTCATTTAAGTAAAATAGCTCTTCGATCTTCTTTAGTCTTAATGGTTTTTTAGTTGTGTTTTAGGACCTTGACACTTTTAAAGACTTCTAAGCAGCTAGATGGTAGAATTTCCCTTAACGCTATAGCACACAAGGCATACAAACAGTACAGTGGATATTTTAAAAATTTGCTACATTGAAAGATGCATTGTCAATAACCTTCTTCAAAATATCCCCTTCTTATTTCAAACACATTTATGCCAGCATTGTGCCACTTTCTGAAGCAGCTCTAGAAGTCCTCTTTCCTAAGTGCCTTCAGGAAGTATAACAAAACTATAGTAGTTGTCACCGCTGAGTGCCATCTAAGAGAAAAACAAGAAGAGAAAAATATCGCAGTGTGTCGTCACCCAGAACCCTCATTGGATCCTGCAGGCAGATCTTCTGCCTCTTTCCCAAGTCAAAATGAACCCTCTGGGCCCTCTCTACCTTGAGAATTTAAGCAAAAAGCTTTATAATCAAGTGTCAACAACACTGACGGCTGTGGGTAACAATAGAAAGAGGCTTAAGCTACACACTGCCTGAGACGGTGACTGAGGGTTTTCTTTTTTTTTTTTTTTCTCTATAAAGTGATACAATGTTTTAGGGATTTGGATCATATGTTCTTTATCGTAAGTGCTTAAATCCACTGCCATAATGCCAAGTTAAATAGATCACAGATATTGAACAAATATGTGTAACCATGGTCCAATAAAATCTTATCCATAGATATGAAATGTAGAATTTCATTTCCTTTTATATAAAATATCCAAATAATATTCTTCTATTGATCCTTTTATGATCACTTAACATGGAAGAAAGAAAAATAGCATATATTTTATCCACATACAGGCCATGGGAATTATTTTGTGTGTGGTCCACAGTATTCCAACTTCTAACTAAGCTGGGGTGAAACTTTAAATGGATCAATGTAAGAAAGCACGTGGAATTTTCTACATTAAATTTCTGATTCCCAAGGGGATTTTTTTGGTGAATAAGGGAACTAAAATGTTGAATTCTTGAACCAATATGAATACACACCTAGTATTTTAAAACATAAGTTCAAGTGAACAACGACAGTTTGGAGCACATAGGATCCATGACCAGTTTAAGCTTCGGTGTTTGCTTTCTTTCACATATGTAGGGAAATAACTGCCTGCCCAAAGTTCATCCACTGAAGTCCTGGCTCCAGTATCTCGTGATGAGGCTGGATTTCAAGACTGGGCCTTGGGAGGGGTGAATAAGTGGGTGAGGCCAGAAGCATCGGATTTTCATAAATCTAATTGATGTCCATACCAAGTGGAGATACTAGCACATCTTTACAAACACCAGGCTGTATTCACAGAGAGGAGCAGAGGGGAGAAGTGACAAGAGGATTGTGGCTACCTGTGACACCATGAGAGAAGCCTCAGAAGAAACCCACATTATCAGCACCTTAATCCTACTCATCCAGCTTCAAGAACAATGGGAGAAGCAATTCTCATGTAAGGCATTCAGACTGGGTTATTCTGTTACACATCACATAAAACTAATCTCCTATGCATCTTTCCCAGGCTCTTCTCTAGAGCTTCTTTTTAGGTGTAGCTAGATGGTGCACTTATGACCCTACTTTTAATTTCTGTAGATTTTATTTTCTGGCACCAATTGCTTGGGCTTCGTATATACTGTGTGTCTTGTCAACTCTTGCTAAAGTCTGTAACAATATCAAATCCTGAGACACACATGTGCTATGTCATTAAAAGGTAAAGCTTCTGGGAAATATGAAGAGCATGAGTCACTGTTTGCTCTCACTTTTTCAATCATCTGTGCAGTATGAAGTTAGGCAAACCTACTAGCTGCCACCTTAGATGTTTCCATGGCTCATGATGCTGAAGTCTTTTGGAGGTGGGAAGAAAGCCAAACAGGACAGTGACAGGAGTAGCAACGAGGAAAATAATAATGTTAGTGACTTCTTCAAGTTCTGGGCACAAGTATTAAGGAATTTACCTATGGCATTACAATACATTTTCTTAATATTGATTACAGATAAATATTGCTATTATCATTGTTAATTCATACACAACCTCAGAGTTAACTAGTTTTTTTTTTAGTTGGATAAAATGTGAGGCTGAGATTTGCTGCTGGCAGTGATAAAGGTATGGTCAATATTTTATAGTTGCCAGAACAGTTTTAAAGGAGAGACATGAGTTCTGCATCTACGAATGCAGACAAGATGGTCAGGGACCTCTGAGTGCATCACAGGATGGAAGGAAACCATCCTGAAAGAGAAAACAGCTTTCACTGAGAAAGGAAGGAGTATGCTTAGGAGCAGGAAGAAGTTGGATGTGGCTGACCAGTAGGGAGAAAGATGGCTGGAGAAACAGATACCATAGTAGCAATGTGTGAGTTCATGCGGATGTTTCAATTTCCTGGTATTATCTCATATTTTCTGTGTTGGAGAACAGACAAAGAGAGATGGTGGGTGTTACTTGCCTTGGTCTCAAAATCAGTTTCATTTTATTTTATTTTAATTTCATCATCAGGAATCATACTCAGGAACTCACAACTGCTAGGCAGACTCTGTGCCTCTGGGCTCTTGCTTCAGCCCCTGGATTACATTTTATGTCACTGGAAGTCCTTAAAATACTTGAGCAGGGAAAATGTCATGGTCTGATTCAGATTTAACCATGTTTACTTATTCTGGCTGAGCAGAGAATAGCCTGCGATGAGGGAGGCCGGTTTCATTTCCACACATTAGGAGCAAGATCAGTTCAGTGTTGGTAAAGAATACTTAAATATATCCAATAATGTTCTGTTAATACTGCGAGCCTTTAAATTATACTGAACTGGGTAATAAGTGGATAAAAGTAATGTACTGGCCTCAAAAATTAGCATAAAGAAACAGTGTTAGGCACTAGGCTTAGCAGGAAAATAGACAGCTCCACAATTTCATTTCCACACACTAACTGGCTTGATAAATATAGCCTATCCCTTCTAAAATTGCAGGAAAAAGTTATGCAACTTCTAAATGCAAAAAAGCAATTGACTCCATAGAACTATGGGCTATTTTAATGGTTGAAACTTCAACAATCTGCACTTCCCCATTTCAAAATCATTATACAAATCAAATCACTTATTTTTTCCTTTAGTTCTGATAATTGTAACTCTCCATATTCTTCTTCCCTGAGGAGCCCTCTGTGGAATTGGTTTGCTCCTTCAAAATTAAAATCACTAAAATCTAGCTGCAAGTGATCAATCAGTTAATATAGTTCTTTTCTGGAAAGAAATGAGTGAATGCGCAGAGGTTGACAAAAACGTTGCGATTATAGATGCACCGTTACCTAGTGGAACATGAGGAGGACCTTTCGCTGTTCCCACACGTGACTACCACTTCACAGCTGCTAGCACCCTATTGTCAAGGGAGTGGCTTCTCCTCTAAGAAACCTCACCACATGTCTGCTATGCCCTTGAATCTGCTCCTGCGGCTAGCTGCTTTTCCATTCAGGAGAATTCTGAGACATTGTAAGGAAAGATGTACTGCTTGAGAGAAAACTGAACGGCACAACAAGCTTTAGGAAACTGACACGATATCAGAATAACCAGAGCATCTTGACAGCAGCTGTAACCTAGAGGAAAAAACAGAGGTGCAGTGAGGTCGACGCTGCCCAGCTTGTAGTCGCAATGTGCATCACATGCGTCCGATGGGGTTGCGATCCCACAGCGAGAAAGTTTCCAATGTACAGGGATATGCAATTTTGAGATCAAACATTTAAGATGTGCAGTTTTGTTGTGGAATGTTGATCTTGGCACTAGAACTATTTGTCCTTAGAAAAAAATGAACTGTACAAATATTACATTTTTCTTCTCTGTACTTTAAAGACACCCAAGATGTTAACGTTAGGTTGGTTCCCTATAGGGTCAGGTGGCCATAAGATATGACAAAGACCATGACATAATTACTGTGATACAGTGAACCTTTAGGAAATGCGAATCGTTATTCATATTCTGCAATATTTGCACCTGAAAATTACTATTTCCTTCACCAAAAGAATATAATTCTTCACTCTTTTTTTAATGGCTGTTGTTATATTGAGGTACAAGTTATCTCAGTATTTGATCTTTGAAAATGTATAATCCAGTGGTTTTTGGAAGTTTTAAAGGATTGTGCAACAATCAATGCCATCTAAATTATAATATATAAAATAACCACACACACACACACACACACACACACACACACAATTATCTCTTAGTTTGAATTCCCTATTGTTACCTTACTGTTATTACCACTGGCCCTACCCACTGTTAATTTGGTTTCTGCATATAAATCAGGCAATGCGCTTTTACAAGTTGCTTGTCATGTAGTAAGTGAGCAATGCCATTGCCGTAGAACGACAATGCCAGTTAACTCTACATTTAGTCCAATATTAATTCCTTCTACTTGATGTAGAACACTGGTTTGAATATTTGTATGTTTTAGGTACATGAACACAGACTGGTGTCAAAGCTCAGCTATTCAGCATTATAGTTCCACACATTAGTTTTAATGAGGATATAAAATTCACCATTTTAATTCACCATTCAATTCCTTTATTATATTCATAAGGTTATGCAATCACCTCTACTATATACATTAATTTCAAGAACATTTTTATGACACCAAGAAGTGCAAACCCATTAACATCCACTGTCCATTACCCACACACTAGTACTCTGGTAGCCAAGTCTATTTCCCATCACAATGGTTGTGTCTGTCCTAGAGATTCTTTCTTTCTTTCTTCCTTTCTTTTTCCTTTCCTTTCTTCCTTTCCTTCCTTCTTTTTTTTCCTTCCTCCCTTCTTTCTTTTTTCTTTCTTTTAATGTATTTGGTTGGTATAGGGTCTCACTATGCAGCCTGACTAATAGTGATACTCCTGTTTTCAGCCTCCCCAGCACTGGGATTACAGGCATGTGCCACCACACACAGACACTGTGGCCAGCTGAGCCCACTCTGGGGCTGGAGCTGGCAAGGCTTGTGGTGCTGGGGATTCAAAAGGAGGTCCCTGCACTTTCCTAAGCTTGTCTGTGCAGGCACTTTAGTCCACTGAGCTATCTCTCCAGGCAATGTTCTACAGATTTTATAGAAACAGAATCATAGAATCTGTATATCTTTATGTCTGGATTCTATTACTTCACATGCTCGTTGAAAAATCCATTTTTGAAGTATAAATTAACACTTAATTCTTTAGCATTGCTAAATAATACTCTGCTATTATATAAAACATTTTATGTACCACTCATCATTTGATAAACTTTGGGTTGTTTCCAGTTTTTTGTCTATTATGAAGAATTCTACTGTCAATGTTGAAGCTTTGTTAGGTGTATATTTAACTGTGTTTTGGTTATGAACCTCTAATGGAACCACTGATCCATATGACACTATGCTTAAGATGTTGACAGCTATTAATGTAACTGCAACACTTTAAATTACCTTAATACCAGGGCCAGCCAGATAGCTAAGCAGACTAAAGTGCCTCCTTAGGCAGAGCTCAGGGACCCAGGTTTTATCATCATCACCACAAGCCATGCCTGACCCACCCCAAAGGCACATAGAGAGAGCAACAGAAGCTGGGCATGGTGGTGCATGCCTGTAACACCAGCGCTTGGGAGGCTGAAAACAGGAGGATCACTATGGATCTGATCTGTGTAGTGAGATCCTGTAGATCCTGTACTGAATACTAAAAACAAATAAATAAATAAATAACCTTAATGCCCTTATGATCAGCACTTTTTATGGTATAATTAAAAAGAAAAAAAGCTTTTGTCTTGATATTGCATGAGAAAGTTTATGTTATGTTGTGGGTAGTGCTACACAGCTATAATGCCAAAGCTCAGAAAGGGATTATTAGTTTGGGCCCAGCTTGGGCAATTTAGTGACTTTGTACTAAAATAAGCACTAAAGGCCCTGTACAGAGTTAAGAAAAATGTAAAAACGTTGCCAGGTATGGTGGCCGTCATCTGTAGGTGTAGCAGTTGGGAGGCAGAGGCAGAAGGATCCCTGTGAGTCTGAGGCCTTGCTGAGCCACAAGGTGAGTTCAAGACTAGCCTGGACTGCACAGTGACACCCTGTCTCCAAAAGACAAATGTAAAATGAAGAAAGAAAAATGATAAAAGGTTCTGCTAACGTATCTTGTAGGGATAGCCTGGAGTTCAAATTCCAGTAGTCAACAAAAGGAGAATTCACGTGTTTTGATTTGAATTTGCCTAAAGACTTCCATCTTTGAATGCTTTTCATGGGTCAGTGTGACACTTACGTATTAATTTTGAAGAAATGTTAACATTGAATTATCTTATTTTGGTTTGTAAAAGTTGAGCACTGTTTTTTTAAATTCATTTTTCTTTCCAGATAAAGTTAGACTACATCACCTAAAATTCCCATTTGTTCATATATTTTCTAAAATCTTGTTTTACTTTATTCTAAATCCTCGATATAACTATTTTAGTAACTATATGATTTATAAATATTTTATCACATTTTATCTATAGTCATTCAATTTCTTAATGTTGTCCATTCAGGCACTTATTAAAAAATTGTTGAAAAATTATTATCTGTTTTAGTTTGTCTCTTGAACTCATACTGTCATCAAAAGAAAGCATTTTTAAACAAAAATCATGAACATTTTCTGCTCTGTATTTTGTAGCTTCAAGTCTCTGATGGAGTTTGAGATGTGTCCCACATACAGTATCATAGAGATGTCCAATTTGATTTTTCTTTTTTGTGGATATCCAAGAGCCTCAGGCCTGTGGGCTAAAAAGAACACACTTTCTGCATTAATGACGTTGGCAAAGTTGCCAATATCGTTCAGTGTAAGGGTGTAGGTCTGCTTACTGCTATGTATTTGCCGTTATTTCAGGACCACAGAATGCTGATTAGCTTAGCTTTCTCCTAATTACTAAAATCAGGAATTGTGAGTACACCAACTCTGCTCTTCTTTTTCAGCATCAGTTTTACTACTTATTTCATTGTTGTCATATGAATTTTAAAATCACCTTGTCAATTGTATAAACTATTTTTGAATTTTGGTGACAATGTGCAGAAAATTTACATCAATATGAGAATCATACTATGCTGATCATTAGTTTCATTTTATTTTATTTTTATATGTGGTACAGAGTCTACAGGGTCTCCTTACATAGATTGGACTTGTAGTGATCCTTCTGTGTTCAGCCTCTCAAGCACTGGAATTACAGGCATGTTAACCATTAGTTTTCTAATGCGTAAACGGGAGTTGTATTCCCATTGTTTTTATATTTATTTTCTTATTTTCAGTAATGTAACATCATTTTCAGAATACAAATATTGAATTGCTTAGTGAGCTCAGTGATGAACACCTTTAACCCAACACTCAGGAGTCTGTGGCAGGAAGCATGCTGTGAGCTAAAGGACAGCCTGGGCTACATAAGTATGAGTCCAGTCTGAAACACATGCAAGAACTTGTCTCAAACAAATCTGAGCACTAAATCATTTGGAGGAGAAAGTAGGCAGATATCGTAAGTACATAGGGGTAGGTAGAGACTTCATGAACAAAAGTGAAAATGAATGGGAAATATTTCAAAGAATCAATAGAAGGAAACAAGAGGCAATGTATTAATTGATTATTTTTCACAATGTATTAATTATTGTAACAGTCCTACTAACCCGATTTGAAACTGTCTCATTGCTATGTTATCTTTTTTTCTCATTAAAATGAATAAAAAAAATAACCAACAGTCCATTAGACAGTGTACTCCTATCTAAAACTTATAAAGAATTAAAAATATATCAGGCCTACAAAATTCAAAGACCCAATCAAAAAAAGTGCATCTGAGATGAATATACACTTCATAAACGAAGAAATACAGATGGCAAATGAATATATGAAAAGATGTTCAACATCATTAGTCATGTGAGAAATGGAAATTAAAACAATGCTGAAATACCGTCATATGCCAGAAAGAATGGCTATCATCAAGAAATCAACCAATAATAAATGCTAGAGGGGCTGAGGGGAAAAAGGAAAAAGGAGAAAGAAAAAAAGAGAGTGTGGGCTGGTACAGTCATTGTTTAAATTAGTATGAAGATTCCTAAAAAAGGTAGCACTGGTGGTCCCATTAAAGAAAGCTCTCCCCTCCTGTGTAATTTTCAAAAGAATTGAAATCGCCAAACGACAGTGATACCTGTGCTCCCATGGTAACAGCAGTGCAATTTGTCATAGCTAGAACTTGAAACAACCCCAATACCCTTGAACTGAGAAATAGATAAAAAAGATGTGGTATTTTTATGCAATGGAGTATTGCTCAGCTATAAGAAAAGATAAACTCAAGGTTTGGTAGATAAATAGATGCAACTAGAGACTGCATTGGTAAGTGAAATGCGTCAGAACTGCATGTGCAAAGCTTGTATCACCTCACGAATGTGAGAACATGAATGAAAGAGCAAATAAAATCTGAAAGGTACAATAGATTCTGCGAAAGGGAAAGGATCTCTTCCTTGGGAGAAAAAACTGGATTGAAGAAAATGACAAAAGCAGGAAGGGAAAATGTTCTATTTATGTATATAGCCAGGATGATTTGGATAACTGTTCTGCCAATTTCTGCTGGTCTTTTGAAAGAAGCCGTTAATGCTTAATTGCTTTTCTTTTTCTTATTTTTACAATTTCTTATAACTTGTTATTTTTTAAAAAACAACTTTGCATGTTCATATCTGGCAGCCTGAACAACTAATTTGAAGATGACTTCATGCAGCACAGCAACCATTGTTGAATTCTTATTACTTTG
>PVKN010018208.1:0-16947 GCA_004027915.1 Capromys pilorides
GTTAAAGCTAACCAGTTTTCTAAAATGACCACTATTCCAAATTAAAAGTTCAAACACATAACAGTAGAAAGTTAAAATGCTGACCAAAATCAAGAAGAGCTTAGCAACATTAAATATTCCTAAGAAATGCTAGGCTCTTTAACAACATACACAATGACTTATTTAAGTACTTAACAGAAAATACACAACCTCTATATGTCAATTTGTTCCTTTAATTCCTCACAAGTACTATTTAGAGACCCCTGATTTTGAAAGCACACTATTTTAGAACAGCTGACTTCTAAAACTGATTGTAACCTAGAAAATTTCAAATACCAAACAGCACCTGCCTGAAACTAGGCCACGACATAAGCTATACAATGAAAATCTTATTCATTGGTCTCAGTGACTTCCTCATCCCTGTGTGGAATGCATCCAGCTACACAGCCCTCCTGTTTTGAGCCATCAGAGAAGGACAGTCTAACAACAGCAATATCTGTAGCCATTAAACTTTTTTAGCACTGCATTTGTTTTTCAATATCTGATGCTTTATTTTGCTCTAGTATGGGCAAGCTGATTTTTTTTTTTTAATGCAGCAACCCACCATCCCCTCTATTGAAATATTGTTTCATAAAGGAAAAAAACTGTAATAGTATTTAAAAATAGAAGCATGCCTGGGTATGGCTACATGAAGGATTCACTACTATTTTGTAGATACTAAAATTTTCAAACTAATAAAGAAGAGAGAGATGAAGGAGAAAGAAAAGAGGTGAAAGAAAGTAGGAGTGAAAGAAGGGAGGGAGGGAGGCAAGGCAACAAAAGGGGAAGTGAAGAGAAGAATGGGATTCAATTCAAACAGAGCCGGGTCTGAATCCTGGCTATAAACTTTGTAAACCCCAGGTTCTTCATCTATAAAATTAGAGTGATAACAGATGTTTCTCTCTGGAACTCTTGGATTTAAATGAGAATACATGCGAAGAACTTTAGAGAATGCTTCAAAACATTAACTAATCAGCAGAATTATTTATTATAATCAAATCAGTATTTCAACTTATTAAGTTTACAGCTTCAGCTCAGGCTGTTTAGAAACGCATTAATTTTTTGAAAAATATGATGCAATCTTTGTAAAATTTAGTATTTTTATTTTTTTTTGTATTTTTTTTTTTTATTTTTGGCAGTATCAGAGATAGAACTCAGGACCTTGCACTTGACAAGGAGGTGCTTATGCCTGCTGAGCTATATTCCTGGCCCTGGATTTACAGGATTTACAGTTTCTTATGAAGCAAGAGAAACACAGACACA
Source organism: Capromys pilorides (assembly GCA_004027915.1). Lineage (NCBI taxonomy): Eukaryota > Metazoa > Chordata > Mammalia > Rodentia > Capromyidae > Capromys > Capromys pilorides. Next base: position 1,282 of record PVKN010018208.1, read on the forward strand.
AGCAGCAGCCTGCCTGCATTCAGATCCAAAGCTGCTACTTGTGGGTGTGAGACAGCAAATATTTACTCTGCCTCAGTTACTGTGTTAGGATGACAATGAGGTGCTCTACAGATTGCGGCAGTGTTCATGAGTTGCGCAGAGCATTACCTGGCAGTAAGCACTTTGTGCAGCTTTCAGTGTGGACTTAGCTATTAATTCTCACCAGAAAACTGTTTGCTACTCCAAACTGGTCAGTGTTAAGCCCAGCTACTCATTATAATAACATGACCAGGTAACAGGATTCGGAAATGTATGATCTGCAATCTAGGTTACCTACCTAGAGATTCTATATACCAGAGCTTACTATATGCTGTCACTGGCAAAATCCAAAGACATCCTACAGCTATGGGGGAGAGGGGGAGGGGAGACACAGGGAGGGGAGAGACAGGGAAAGAGGGACAGAGAGAGAGAATATGCAGACGTGCAATGCACTGAAGTCTGCAGTGACAATCTCTCAGCAGTCAACATGTGACATTTGTATTTTATTTGCATTTTCTAATTCTCCACCAGGCACACATAATGCTTCCATGCTAGTAACAGGTTATTTTAAAATCCAGGAATGAAAGAAACAGCTCATCTTTGCATAAAGGGAAACAACTCGCAAACTGCATACCTGTATTTATGGATGATGGCATTAAATAGCTTTCCATCTCTCCAGCAGGTAGTGAAGTTTTCACACCGCACGCCAGCGTAGCCCTCAGTTGCCTGCTGCGTCCACAGCAGCAGCCTCTCTTTTGCAGACATATCTTCTGACTCTCCAGTGACATGGATGTCAGATATCTAAACACAACCGGAGGGGTAAACTGTTAGGAAGGCAGGGAGCTAACGCAGACAGAGTGCCATGTGCCGAGCACTTCACAAGTGCTACTTAATTAACATTCATTATTCTCATTTATCAGCTAAATATACTTTCTGCATTCACATACAGTAAAACTGACTTTAACAGATTGACAAAGATTAATACAACTTTTGTGTATCCAATTTTAAAACATCTTTTTTACTATGCCAGAACTTCCCAGCATTGAAAAGCACCGCATTCTACTTTGCTGATCAGATCTATAGAAACAACCCATGCAGGGGCTAGTAAGATGGCTCAGCGGTCTAAAGCACCTGCATAGGAAAGCTTAGGCAACCACTTTCAATCCCTGGCACCACATGGTTCAATCCCTGGCACACATGCTGCGCCAGCCCCACCCCCAGGGCACGCTGAGCCAGCCATAAGAAAAAGGAAACAACCCATGCAAATGTTTTCACCAAATCCAATGGATTAGAAATTTTAAAAAATGATTCTCTACTACCACCTGCAGAGCAGGTAATCTGTGTAACAAAAGAAAGAACTTTTCCTGTGCACTCTCTTATATAATAATTGGGCTGAAAGCAATTTTCTTGTGAGTCTTACTCTGCTTATTCAATAGGAATCCTCTACTAGCTGATTTTTACCTATATTTTGTATTCATTGTTTTAAAAAGTTATCCACTGAATAATAAAATTAGCCACTAATTTCCATGATTTGCACTTTCCCAAGGGCATGTCTTCAACAAGGGTCCTGCTTAACCAGAGAATTATACTAAGGCCCAAAGTGACTTTACTAGGTATTATACAATAATTCCAAAGCTGGGATTAACATCAACAAACAACTGCTCCCTCAGTCAGAGCAAGACGCAAAGCTACGGGATCAAGGAGGCAGGAGGAAGGCCAGGATCTGGACAGACAAGTAAGAGTGGAAGCAAACAGAGAGAGCTACAAATCATCCTGGGCCAGGCACCACATCCGCAGACCAGTCATGAGGTAGGTTCTTAGTCCTGGCCACTGGTGCCATGGCTTTGCAGAATTCATTCCATGTCCATGAGTCACTCTCCTCATCTATAAAATGAGGAACACAGAGGCTAAAATAGACAATGTTAAAGTGCCTCTGTGGGCTAAACCCCTACTAAATTTCTATGAGAAAGATTGTAAATACAACACACAATGTAAGAGATCAAAATACAGATCAAACACAGCTAATAGTAGAGGACAAAAAATCCCTACGAAAGAGATATTTTCCCATTTGAGCAGAGTGGAGCTCAAACAGGAAATTCTGTCATACCTCTCAGCTCTCACTGGTGCCAGGGCCCAGCCAACCTGACATCTGCGGCACGAAGACTGTGGCAGGCTAGGCCCTTGGCAGGCCAGGCAGCCAAGCCATCACCCTGGTAGTACAGAATGGTGGTGCTCACACACCCTTTCTCCAGAGCACAGCAGGGACAGCCAGGCCCTGCCATGTGGAGTTTCATGTGGCACAACTCAAGATACTGGCCCAGCAAATGGTCAAGACATGAGCAAGGCAGCGTCTCAATTTTAATCATCTTTCCTAGGAATTCATGCTGATCTCTACAGGATCAGAAAGAACTACATACATGAATCCACTCTGTAGAATATAGGAGGAAAGTTTTCTTAATTTAATGTGAAAACAAATAAACAAAAAACAAAACAACAACAAAAAACCCCCACTTTTTCTGCCTTACTTCCAAGGATATCCTGGTCTAAAATTAAGCCTGTGATCCTTTCTGGCATGACCTACGCATTTACACTGACATTGCTTACTTGCTCAAATTACTCCAACTGCTTCAAGCTGTCCTCTCACTTGTAAAGTGGTGATGAGGGTAAGGTTCAGGGTGAAAATTCACGTTTAGCATAGTGTAATGCCTGGCATATAGTAAAAACATGTTCAATACAGGTTCACTCATTTGTCATAGCTGGTGTTACTCTTTTGACCAAAAAAAGAAGCAAAACCTTGTCTTATTCTTTTCCCCACTCTCCCCACAGAGAGGAATCAACATTATAGTCTTAAAATTGATATTTCAAACTAGTCAAAATCTTATTAGTTCACAGAAACTAATTAGCCAATGGTGCATAAGAAGTTGGGCCTCTAGGTAAAATTTCATCACAGGTGCCTATCAGCTGGGAGCCCTTAGAATGCAGGAGCTGGGGGACATTTACAGATATAGAGATACAAGAGATGGGGGAAGGGGGACAGGCTGCTTTTTGCTGATTCAAGATTTCAGTCACCCATTAATCAGGAAAGTGAATGAACTTCAGCCACTGGCGCAAGTTTGCATTCTATACAGTATTCTACCAAGGAAGGACATCAGAGGTCTGCAAATGGTTGTACAGCAACCAGGAGAAAACAATGTATTCTGATTAAGCTAGCTTCCAACAGATGAATTTCAGACTACTATCACACTCTGTCAGATTATCACATACATATACTATTTGAAAACCTATAATTTTATAGTGTACTCAGGATGTTATGAACGAAGCTTTAATATAAAGATTAACACATTAACTCATTTTCAGCTTCTCCTGCTATTCTCCATTAGCTAAACATCATTCTTACATGGTAATTTATTTCTAAAAACGGACTGTTAAGAGTAGTCACTACTCATCTGAATGTATCAGACTTTTCATTACATTCTGTAACCAAACAAAAAGGAAAAGTAAAAAATGCGGTGTAAGCCAGCTGTTGTCACACAGAATGCCTTTTTTAAACGTGGAGTATTCTGCCAAACAGCCTGAGTCACCCACCAATGGCAAGAAATGCTAGTTCCAGATTCAGCCTGGACTCCTGGAAATAATCCAACTGCCTCCATATAAAACCTGAAGGCAGCACAATGTTGTTCAGAGGGCTTCAATTCATCCTGCCAGGGATTCATTCTCAACATCAAAAGTTAACAGGGTGATTACCACAGTCTATTCACAAAATCTCTCCAAAATCCTTTTTCCTCATCTTTAAAACTTAAATGAAGATGTCTCCTCCCTGGGTGGGTCTGAACATTAGATGAAATGATCCATTCTTTAACAGTGCTTGGGCACACAGACAACTCTCCCATTACAAATGTATTATTGGCATTTGTTCCTCCAAGCTTCTCGCCAGCAATCCTCAACCAGACTGTGACACTTGATGCCCTCAGCCTCACATTCAGGTCCCTGGTGGCTCCATCAGATGCAAGGTCTCCCCTTCCCTGAGCTCTCATGTGCCTAATTTACTTGGTTTTCCTTCTCTTGGCCATACCGCCACCACTGCAAAACCTTCCAGAAATATCTATGCCACAGAATATGAAGCTTCAGTGTGCGATGATAATTTCTGGTTGAAGATGGTGATGTGCAGGGGGCTGCAGTAGACAGGAGACAGGAAGGTGGGTGGAGTGTGAAGTGGAATTAGGGTTTGGCCTGCACCTGACGTGGGGTAGGGGTGTAGGAATCATTTTCAAGAAGAAGACAAGGTAGTTGGTCAAAAGTGTCTGATAAGGTAAAAAATAACATCTCTGAATCTTCCGCTGTGGTTTCAAAACCACAGGCTAGAATGGCTTGTGTCCCCCGGGTCTTCGATGCACCTGTGCTACCTGTTGGCCTGCTGGAGACTAGAGTGTGGCTACGGTTGGGCTACCATGGCAGGGAGACCCAGAATTCAGCCAGAGGTAGAAGTGGGGCAAAGGATTGAAAATCTAAGAGAGTATAGAATCTGCACTGATTTACTTAGGCAGCCAGGGTACTCTTGATCACTTCTATTTTATAATGCCCTTCCCATTGTGGCTGGCATGTAACCCCAACCAAAAAAATACATCCACCTTAAAATGGCTACTCAATTAGATGGGTGTTCTTTTGCTTATTATTGTCACTATGTAATAATATACTTCATCAAATCAGTCTCGGCTATGGATAAAACTTAGTGATAAAGTGTTCCCCCGCAAGGCCCAGCATTCCATCCCCAGCAGCATACACAAAAACAACAACCCCTGCACCATGTTTATTGATACACTAAGTAGGCTGGAGTCACATGACATCCCATTATGCCTAGCAACTAACTGCTTGGATTATCTCAGGGTTGGTGCTCTCTGGACTGAAACAGCCTGTTCACATGGCTTGGCTATGGTACTCTTTATGTAGCACAGGGTTTGACTCACTCCAGTGCATGTGATCAATTTCTAGTTTTAGTCTCCCTACAAGTCTCAGTGTCTGGGTTAGTAGTTTCCTAACCTAACCTGAACAAAATATTCTGCCACAAACCAAGTGAACTCCAACACTGGTTGCAACTGAAGTCACTGTGGCAAGAGGGTTAGCATGGCATTGGCTCCCACCTGCTAGAACTGAACCTCTGAGCTGATGAAAGCTTCTGGCGGGGAAATGACAGACCTTGGTGTGTCTCTTGGAGCTGAGCTTTTCTCTGGCTCATCGGTGTCAAATGTGAAGTTTTATTATAAAGTGTACCACAGATTTAGCAAAGTAATTTGAAGCTGCCTGGGCCAAAACAAAAGGATCTAGGAATCCAGTACATAAAGTTCAGGGCTGTAGACCCTGAGAATAAAGAAGTCACCACTTTTGTGTCCCCTTTCATTACATCTGTAAGTAAGCTTTAAAAAGTGAATTAAATATACTGAAGGGCCAGGGAGATCGCTCAGTAGAATAAGCACTTGCCTGGCAAGTGCAAGGGCCTGAGTTCAATCCCCAGTTCCACAAAACAAAACAAACTGAAAACTAAAGTCAGCCTTAAAAATAATTGTTCCCAACGTGAAATTCCCTCCTGACATCAATTTCTAGCCTGACGCTTGTGGGGTTGGTCACAGAGAGGAGAGGACTCTTGGGTCTAAAGGGTTCACACAAGACAGAAACGGATTATTAGCAGCACAGAGTAAGAATGGAGTGCAGTGAGAATGGGAGATGCGAGCAAGGAGAATTCAGACTGGAAGGAAAGGAGCCATCAAGGAAAAGGTGGGGACTAAAAGAATGATGGACCCAGGGCCTGGCATTGTGCTAGATGGCAGCCTACCAGTGATAGTGAGCCTATCAGAGCTCTCAGGGATAACCGAAAGCTGGCTATGGCACTCCAGCCAAAGGTTTGCCACCCTGGCATGGGCTATGAACCAAGGGCTCCGATAGTCCAGGTCAGAACTGCCCAGAAGAGAGTGAAACTTCTCCTTCAAATTTAAATAAAGAAACAAAAAATCTATGCTTACAATGTGGATGTCACTAGCTCATCTTGCTTTCAGAGCACCACTGCTGAGGAAAAGGCCACACAGATTAGAGTACCAGACCAGCTTCCCCTGCTCCTTAAGCCCGTAGGCACTCCTTTGCCTGGTAGCTCTCAGCTTCTGTACAGACACAGCTCCTGACATTGGGACACTACAAGTGTCCAGAGCACAGGCAAGAAGCCTACCTGTGTCCTTATGTCAGTGTAGCATCGAGGTTTATGAAAAGTGCTCCCACCACACTGTGGGCAATGACATGTTAGTAGCCCATGTTACTTGAGAGGTGGAGACAGAAGGATAACACAAGCCCAGAAGTTTGAGGCTAGTGTGGGTACAAAGCAGGACCTGCTTCTCTCAGATCAGAGCTGAGCTCAATAATGCCTTTAAAATGAGGCCTTAACGACATGAAATTCTAAAGTAGTTTCAAGAACTGGTTCTTCCCAGGGGTATTTATGTTCAATCTAATGCCATTTTAAACTCTAGAATCTGAGGAACACGATCAGCACTTGGGAAGGTACTTCACAGGTATTCAGTAACTATTCACTGAAGAAATGAGAGTGAAAACTGGGGGAAGGGCGGGTTATGAGAGATAGAGGGTGAAGCCTACTACAACTGTGTACAACACTTTGTGACCACAGGGGAGAAGAAGAGTTTATGTGAAAGCTCTGCTGATTTATAAAGCTCTTCTAGTCAGGGGACAGCTATGAGATTTTTCTCCTTTTCTACAGGAGCAGGACAGCAAATAAGATAAAGGTTACAAAGCAGTCTGCTATCTCCTGACTCTATTTCACATCCCTGACCTTGTTTAAACTCACAAGCAGCTACCTCAGTTTTTCAGACGTGGAAATATGATCAGGGGTCAATATAACATGCAAAGTTCCATCAGTCTTCTGCCCTCCACCCCACCCCATATGCAGTAACTCTGCAACATTTTGGAAGGAATCCCATCCACTGAGGAACCACACCGTTCCACAGAACAGACATTCACAGGACACACAGCAGATGGAGAAATGGTAGTGAGCCAAAGGATCTGCACAACACAAACCTTCTCTATTTAGAAGTTGGAGGCAAAACATTACCAAATGAAAACTCAATTCTTTCATACGGTCTTTTCTAAAAATAAGGAAGATTCTCTCATACATGAACGTCTGGATTTTTTTTTTTTGTTGTTGTTGTTGTTTTTGCAGGACCAGGGTTCAAACTCATGACCTTGCACTTGGCAGGCAAGCACTTGTGCCATGGAGCTATGTCCCTAGCCCCAAATGTAGGGGTTTTTTTTTTTTTTTGACAGTACTGGGAAAATCAAACTCAGGACCTTGAGCTTGCCAGGCAGGCGTTTATGCCACTCAGCTATTTCCATGGCCCCCAACTTTGGATATTAATGAGGATAAAAGCAGTGGGCTGGGAAAGGTCTGAAAAGCTCTGGCCCTCCTCAGGAGTTTCTCTCTCCACAGCTACATGTGGAGAAACGTGATGCACTGGAGGAAGGTGTGTGTCATGGACAGCAGAGAATGGTACTCAACCTGGTCCCATCGGTGACAGGGTCCTCTGTTTCCTCAAAACCTTAGATTTCCTTTGCGTGAAGTAAAGATAAAAACAGCTACCTCACAGGGCTGTGGAGATGTGAAGATGCCATGTCACAGAGCTGCCACAGGACCAGCCCACAAGGAGCAGAGGCAGCTGTGGGGGGAGTCTCTGCGGCCGCCTGGCACTACAGTCAGGCAAAAGCGAAATTCACGTTTGATTTTGTCAACACATGCAAATGTTTCCAAGGCTTCCGAAGCTTACAAAGATGATTTTTTCCAAAAATATTTTAACTATTTTAGCAGAAATAAACGTGCCCAATATATTTTTACTATCTCTTTCAAGTGTTTTCTAAAAACTGTGTGAACTATTGTATAAAATATTTTTAACTGCGAAGATGGCTCAAACATTCTGAAAATTCTAGATGATTACAAATAACCTATGTGGTGAAAGGGTCAAACGAAGGAAAAAAATAAAAAGGAAAAAAACTGATTGAACTCTAAATTGATGGCTACCATGAGCAAATTCTGTTTCTTATACAAAAACAAGCTAACACAAAAATAATTTTTATTATATGGCAAAGAACTTTAAACTTTTGCAGGTCTTTAATTTAATTTTAAAGATAAAAGCATTTATAATGCTACTAGGAACCCAAATTCTACACAAGTACTTAAAAACTAAATTTTTACAAGCTAGTTATGAAATCTAAATGACCAAGATTAACCAGAATATCCAAAAATGCATTTGCCCTTTTAAAAAAGAAACAAAATGGTTTAGAAAGAAATGAAGTGGTTCACTGTAGAATGAATTATACGGGGGGATAAAGCCAGCACTGGAAAGGACTGATACTCTGAGATTTTATTCTACTCTTCCAAGTCTCAGCATGAATTCTGCAGTCTACACCTCAGAAAAGACTTGGTTAGAAAAACAATAATGGGTAAACGCATTTTAAGGTGAAAAATAATGTTTTTTCACATTCCAAGATAGTTCACAATTTTTAAAGTCTTTAATATAAAAGCTGAGTAATAAAACTACTCAATCTTTTTTTCTCCAGATACTGTTAATACTTGTATAAAATGCGCACTTCTATGTATTATGTCTCCTTGGCTTTTGCCCTTTAACTGCTCCATCAATCCACAATTCACCAAAGAACGAAAATGAGCACAGAAGTCCTTCACTTTTCATTAATTAGCTCCACGGCAAGGTGAACCTCACAGAGTCCTCATTCTAAGGGCCCCGCTCGTGACCACAGCGCCATTTGCTATAAAGTGACTCTGGGCAACCCTGGGCACGGAAAGTGCTGTGTTCTACTGAGCTCGGAGCATGAGTTTTGGTTCAGTACAATAACACTTAGTATATTTTTCAGAGAAAATTAAGACATAAAACACTGGAAAGGTAAAAAAGTACGTGTCATGTACACTGATTCACAGAAACTTAAAGTTGAAAAAGATACATGAAAAGGAATATAAATCACATCAGTAAAGAATTCAGCTTGGTGTCTGCCAGGCAGACAAGCCCAAGCTCTATCGCTTTCTAGTTAAGTAAGCTAAACAATTTATTTATAAAACTAATGATAGAACTACTTTACAATGCTTGCTCTAAAATTAAACTATAATATAATGTGTGAGTGCCTAGCATTGGTAGGACTTAAAAAAAAAACAAAAAGCCTTACTAATATTAGAATCATGATTTGGTTCAAATATCCTCTTTTTACAGAAAACAAAACCAGAGCTGGGGAGATAGCTTGGTGGCATAAGCACTTTGCATTGCAAGCACAAGATACAGAGTTCTATCCCTGGCACCACATGCCGTGCTAGCTTCGCAACTATGTGGAGCCTGACACCAGGTATGGTGGCACACACCTTTAATCTCAACACTAAGGGGGACTCAAACAGTAGTGACACCCTGTATCAATTAAAAAAAAAAAAAATTCTGAGACCTAGAGAAATGAACAGTGCCCAAGTTCCGTAATGTCTCCTAACACTCTATCTTTGGGAATCATCTTAACCCACCACTTACCAAAAAAAACTACACTGAGAACATCAGATAGCAAATGTTAACCAATGGTGATGCTGATTCTCAGAATTTGTTGTTTTTATTTTATTTATTCACTTATTTTAATTTTTTGTGGAACCAGGGATTGAACTCAGGACATTGCACTTGCCAGATAGGCACTTGTGCCCCTCAGCTATCTACCCGGCCCCCATTTGTTGTTTTTAAAACACACCCCACAACATTCTCTCCCCACCAGAAGAGGCTCTAAATCAAATCCGGGGTAGGATGGCTATCCTATGGGACCCTGGGACCTCACTCTGAAAGACACTTAAAGTAGTAAGAAGCTTGACACTGTCCTGATGCTAGAGTCACCTACACAGCTCCACCCTGGCTGAGTACGGCAGAATCACAGAAGTGAAATCCACAGTGGTGACTTAAAATATCCTCAGGTAACTCTGGCATGTGGTCAAGTGAGATGCTGGAGACAGCAGAGAATCCATTAACCCTGTTGATATCAAGCTGGAAAGTATAGGAAGCAAAATTAAAGAAAAAAGATATGGAGACATCTCAAAGCAAAGGCAGGAGACATCACAAGATATGGGAAGCTTGGTGATCTCCAGAGAATCCCTGAAAAGGGTCCCCCAAAGTGATGACACTCCTGCTTGTAACACACACCCCTCAGGTGACTCTAGGGACATCAAGCTCTGATCTGTTCCCCCCTCACATTTCTTAAGAGATGAGGTCTTGCTAGTCTGCTCAGGCTGAGGTACAGTGTCATTCACTGGGACTATCCCACTAACAAGCAGCACGAGTTGACTGTGACCTGCTTTGTTTCTGAATGAGGTCTGTTCACTTCTCCTTATGCTGTACAGACACTGCAATTAGCACACAGCACTATACCTCAATTCCAGGGCTTAAGTGGACTTCACACGTCAGCCTTCTGAGTAGCTAGGACTACAGATAGTCCATCATATCCAATCACAGCTTTAGCAGTTACATGAAGCAGATGTTGTGCATAGTTTAACCCAGCTAATCCCATTTACTAAACTATCTTAGGACTTCTGTTGCTTCTGTGAGTCTGAATTTCTTCATTCTGTATAATTGCTTTGCCCACTTCATGCAGCAGTCATGAAGCTGAAACTGCACAATTTGTCTAAAAGCATTCTTCAGTTCTAAAGCAACCTACAAACCTAAGACACTACTTTTTTAAAAGTTCACCTACTTAAGCTAATAAATACACAGCATGTTGATGAGTGGGCCTTCTATTCACCAGCAAAAAGGAAGGGCACTGGCTGCGTTCCAGACAGGCCCAGGCTGGAGGGCCACTGTGGGCCAGCACACCACTACAAGGAGCCAACACAGTGCTAAGCTGGCCATCCATACTGAGACAGACCATCACAGGATGGTCAAAATAGGTTAGAGAGAGCTCAAAGAACTGCACACTATCCTACTTAGTAAGCTCAACCCTGCCTATAACTAACAGTAATGGGTCAGACAGGAATCATACCAATAAGAACTTGAAAGAAGGAATAAACAAGACTGTTGGCTAACAGAACATTGTGAACATGAAATACTAGTGAAGGACAAGGAGCTCTCAAGTGCATCTAATTCTACAATGAAAAATGAAGAATCCAATGCAAGATCCACAGTTCTATAAACAGCCTGAATCAAAGACAACTAAGGACAGTGAGCAGGACGCTGCCAAAGAAACAGAAGGCTGCACGAGAAGATTCAAGCTGCTGGATTCTGACCATGTCGAGCAGCAGTGTCCTTTGCAATGAAGGGAAAGGAGATGCCAAACACTTTCAATGAAATAATCACTACCCCTCAGTTTTGATCCAGAGGATGCCAAGCTTTGTTACATACCTCCCTATCTCGATTATTTAAGAAATTTTTATCAGTACATATGTGTAGCACATAATGTTCACAGTCCTTGTGTACATATGTGAAACACACCTCAATTCCTTTACTCGCTCCCTTTCCCTTCCCTCCCTTAAAGTTTCAAAATTCAATGGAGCCTAGGACTACAAAGTAAAATTGTTGCAGTGAGGATAATTTATTTTAGGAGTTCCATGAATGAAAAAAATAAAAAGTTATGCAGTTTCTTTAAAGCAAGGTATACCCCCTCAAAAACAGCTGGAAAACATATGTGAAAGTAAATTAAGTGCTGACATTCATAGACATGTAGCAACCAAATAGTGCACTTCTGCACTGGTCTTTATGTTAGCCCTACACAGACAATGACAGGCTGCTTTTAAAATGTAACCACTGTAAAATGTAAACAGAGCTGGTGACATAATACTGGCAAGGGTGTGTGGCGTGCATAAGCAGGGACACCTTATGGAGAACTCAGCAGCCAAGGTCAATGACAACTGTGTACTCTCACCCCTATAAAATCTCTTTCACTGTGCAAATGACTTCTCGTGATACAAGGGCACGCCCAAGAATGCTAAACAGCACAGACAGCATTTATTTCTAGATTGCCCTAAAAGAATAATAAGAAAGTTAGAAATAGCCTAAAGAAAAATCTGTCAACTCCCTACTACTTATATGTTGAAAGTGCTTGGGTAATGTACTCCCTGTAATTTAAAGACAAATAAAAATTCCAGATAAGTAACTTTGTCGAAAGCTAAGTATCAGTGTTAGGGACACAAATCTCAACTATTTGGTGGTCTGTGTCATATTTAAATTCTTAAGAAATGATGCCCTAATGGATACTGGCTGCATACTGGAGCCAAAGAATAATTCCATAAACAAAGGGACCAAAAATACTTGAGCAATTTCTTCTATGCCTTCACCCTCAACACACACAAAGGTGAAAGCAACGGTGAGTGTGGGCATGTTTTTATACATGAAAACTGGTCCAGAACTGGGATTTGACTTTTCCAACTTATGAAACAGCAAGTCAGAATCAGCTGGGAATCGTACTGTATTATACATGTTCAAGATCTCGGACAAGAGCCAAGCCATTGTCTTTTCATGACTGCTTTTATTTTTTAATTCTGCAGTTTTTATTTGACATATAAATGTACCTATTTACAGTGAGCACTATGACATTTTGATACATGCATACAATTTGCAATAATCAGATTAGTGTGATGGACATAGTTTCAAGTATTTATTTGCCATGACTGTTTTCTGATGTAACTGGTGCCTACAATATAATTAATATTTTATAGGATATTCCATAAGAAGCTCAAGGAAAAGGATGTGAAAAACATAAAAATTGAAACAATCTAAGGTATGCAAAGTGTCTACTACTCACATAAATGAATATGCAAATGACTTTTTAAAAGCATAAATTACAAATTCCCAGTCTGGCAAGACCACGAAGAACACTAACACATTAAGCTCAGGTGCTACAACTCACTTACCTCATTTCCAAGCATGTCCTTTGAAACTGAGGACACAGTGTTGAGGGAACAGCATCTCCTTTTTTTAAACTGAAAATGGTGAGTTTCATAAGGGCAAAACCTCTCAGCGTTTTGCCTTTCTTGGACAGTGCTGTAAGTTTTCGATGAGATTTTAGCAAACCTACTTTTTTCAAGTGATTTCTCAGTACCATAGTGAAGGGAACTTAAGCTGACTGCCTTGTGGAAAGAAAATACACCGGTCTTTCTCTGGAATGTCACTTCTGCATCGACATCATCCACATGCTCCTTCCTCCCTGCACAACACTGAGTGTTCTCTTTTTCTGAACTCTTTTTGTCTGGAGCATTCTTCTGTACTTCTGTTTCCCTGTGCTTAACAGGGGAAGCTTTCGCTTCATGAGACCAACTGCTTACAGCAGTGGGCACAAGTCTCTGTTTGACCCTGTCAGCAACAGCCTGTGTCACCTCTTGCTGAAAGCCATCTTCCAGGGTGGGGCTTGGGGCAGCAGCGTCTGTCAGTGCCTGTCCTCTGCACAGAAGAGCTAGCTGCTCCCCTGAAAGCTGCACGTCACTCTTCGTGCCTTCATCTTTCCTCTTACGCTGTATTGACTCTGGGTCACCTATAGCCTTCCAGGTCGGCTGTCCTCTGAAATACTTTCTTCCAGGAGAGCATCTGTCAGGGTTTAGTGGAGTTTTGGCAGGATCTAAATACTGCTCTTCTTTCTCAGCTCTCACACAGCCACAGACATTCCCCATTTGAGCTGAAGGAAATCACGGCTTCACAAACTCACTCATTTCAAAACGGGAGCTTCCTCTGAAGCCTGAACACTCCAGGCTGACCTCTAATTCCTCACAGCATTCGTGGCCAACCTCTTCAGCTTGTGGCCATCTTGCTTATGGGAAAGGCACACACAAGAAAAGCTGTGGCACCCTGCCCAGCCTAGTCCCTGTGTCTGATTAGACGCCATGGCTTATTTCTGAGCACCAATCCTCTGAAGCAAACATCATTGCTCCCTGTCAAATTACAACACTGGGGAGCTTCCAGGGCAAATCCTTACGTTTACTGCCTGAGAAGATTATGACCCTCAGTTTCCTGAAACTCAGACATTATCAAAGTCTGCCTTAACCTTTGAAACTACTGGTGGTTCAACAAATCCGAGCACAGAGAGAAAGCAAACACCAGTAAAGAGAGACTTAACAAGGTGCCTTTCAACTTTAGTTTCAGTATCTTTCAAGTTACCCTAGGCAGCCCCTACCAAATAACTTTTATCCCTAAGAAACACCACCTAGTTTTTTTAATTTGTACACAAAGAAAAAGCCTGAAGTTACTTGAAGTTTAAATATGATTCTGTAATTAGCAGGAGAGATAAGTACTGAATGCTTAAAACACTAATGAAGTTGTCTCTAAAATCAATCTTGTTAAAAAAAAATTAGAATATTCGTCAGACAACATAAATTTCTAAGCCACTGCCATTATCTGATCATTAGAATCTGCAAAAAAGCCAACAAATGAATGAAATTATTTATTAACCAAGATAAACACCTGTCCATTTTTACACATGAATTGAGGCAGTTAAACTCTATATATAACATTTAAAACTGTACCTTACTTAAATATTATTCTGTTTTAGCAAGGCCTTCCTGGGTATCAGCACGGAACCTAATCAGCTAAGGTGTGCATACGTGTGACACTGAACTAGTCACAGGTGTGGGATGAAAGGAAATTAGCACAGCATGAAGTAGACTTACAAAAGCAGAAAGCATTTGGCCATAAAAAAATAAATTGGTAAGGCAGGCCAAATAGCTCAGCAGATTCAAGCGCCTGCAAGCAGGCACAGGGGCCAGGGGTTCAATTCCCAGGCCTGCCGTGCAGGCCCCACATTTGGACATGCTGAGAGGTCAATTCAGACTGAGCGTGGTGGCACACCCCTCTAATTCCAGCTTTTGGGAGGCTGTACACAGGCGGATCACTATGAATCAGATCTAGTAGTGAGACCCTGATCAACCTATAGACCATTCCCTAAAATACATACATACATACATACATACATACATACATTGGTAACTGCCTTTCTCTGTGTAGTCTTTTAACTGATCAAAAGATGTAACTGAATATATTTTACTGAGTAAGATGGTTATCAGTGATGGTCATGATACATCGTACACTCTGAGATTTTCCTTAATCATTTAAAAATGAAACTAAACGTTCCACTGCCAAAAAGAAAATACAATAGAAAAGACCTGGGCAAAAATAAGGTCTTAACTTGGTTGATTTCTTGTTAATTTGATTTTCAATGTCTTCACAGTCAAGGGAGAATCCCTCAGAGGGATATTTAAATGTATAAGGGGAGGTTATACTCACAATGTGGGAGAGCCAATCTGTTTCCTCCTCCTCGCCCCCCTGTCCTCCAACCCTGCCAAGATAAGCAACTGTCCCCTTGTAGGCCACACATACCCCATTCCCTCATCTAAAAATGGCCCCAACTTTAGCATCTGCCTATTAGCTGGCCTTCACTCTGCAATCTTTCTGCCTAATATCTATAAAAGTTTCTTATTTTCTAATCCCTTCCCAACCCTATCACAACAATTTCCCTCCCATACATTTATTTGTTTTTATTTTTATCACAATAGATTTATCACCTTTGATTTTGGTTAATTTCTTGGACAGTCACCTAATACAAAGGACAACCTACTCCATTATCTTAATATCTGTGGGTCCATCATACGGTGGC
>PVKN010018209.1:0-16985 GCA_004027915.1 Capromys pilorides
GAGGAGACCTCGGCCAGGTCCCTCAGCCTTTATTTTTTTGGTGATTTGCTTAAGTCATGAGTTCAATTTAGAGAAGCCTGTAGCTCTAGAAAGCCCATGCTCTGTGTAAATCTATTATGTACATTACATCAAAAATAAAAAATTACGTCCATCGGAGGAAGCAAAACAATAAAAGTTAAACCTCTTAATCTGAAGAGCAGATGTTAACCTGCTTCAAGGATGTTCCTGTCCTGTTTGCTGCATCACTTTCTCTGGCTGGGTTGTGACAACTAAGTGGCATTTTTTAAGTCTTTTTTGCCTTTCCTCTCATGACTGATAGGATCTTGGAGAC
This sequence comes from Capromys pilorides, assembly GCA_004027915.1. NCBI lineage: Eukaryota > Metazoa > Chordata > Mammalia > Rodentia > Capromyidae > Capromys > Capromys pilorides. Next base: position 332 of record PVKN010018209.1, read on the forward strand.
ACCTACTGGACGGATTCCCAATAACTTTCAAGCCGCGAGAGTGACCATAACAGAGCCTTCTCAGACTTGTGCCCAGGGCCTTTCCAGATCTTCTGGGCTATGTGAGCAGAACAGAGCCTTGTAGGTGTGGGCCTGGGTGTGAAGTCAGGAAGAGGTGGGGAAGGGCACAGAACGCTGAGCCAAAAGAAAAGCTTGCCTCATCAGCATGGCAGTGCATGCCCGCGGGCGGAGTTCAGTCACCGTGCAAGCTCCTCTATGAAAAGCACCAAAGCCCAGCTTCCCTGACCATGGCTACTCACACGTGCGCTACAATAGGAAAGGGCTGGATGCCGGCAATTCCACCTCATTAGTCCTGAAACTACTTCTCTGAACATCAAAGAAATGGGCTGGGCTAGGGATGAGAACCTCTGCTCCTCAGGGCAGACACAGCTCCCAGATGTTTCTATAGCAACGCATGGCTCTCCATCCAGTTTTCACAGGACCATTCAGTAAGACCATGATGTAAGCAGATTCCTGCTATGGGCCAGTTAAGTCAGAGGCTGCAAACCACTGGTCCATGGGCTGGAGCTGATCTGGACAATTTTTAAAAGATTGAAAAAATAGCCAAATTTCCAGTTTCTTTAAAAGGAGAGGTGAGGCAGGGGATCACCATGAGTTGGAGGCCAGGCTGGGCTACATAGTGATTTCAGACCAGCCTGGACTACACAGGGAGACCCTGTCTCATAAAGCAGAGAAGGCAGGGATAATAGCTGAGGGGCATAAAGCACTTGCCTGGCAAGCACCAGGTCCAGAGTTCAATACTTGGCACCACCAGAAAAAAAAAAAATAGAGGGAAAATATGTGGCCTAGTTGAGCCTAGATTCCAATGACAACATGGTAAGATCCAATGAGAGGATCCAAAGGTGAAAATCACCTCTTAAAGTGACACTTGTCTTGATGTTTGGGGGAGGCTATTCCTTTGTATTCCCTTATAGGCTTGATCAGCTGATTTACCCCCTGGAGTGTTTAAACACAGATGCCCTGGACAGAAAGTGAAGCCTATCCTCCTGTGATAAAATGAAAGTGTGCAGAGGCAGTGCTGCTCCGGGGTGGGGGGGAGGAATTTTACCCATAAGCACTCACTTGGGACTGTTACCTGCTTACCCTCCATAGGCTGCAGGATGTGAGACAAATTATTTTCCACTGCATTCCTTCACCATTATGGATTCACCTAAGGCTTACAGTACCATTTATATTCTGTTTTTTTTTTTTTTAAAGCTTTATTTATTTATGTTATGGCCTGCCTTGGGGGTGGGGCTGGCCAGGCATGTGGTGCTGGGGATCGAACCTCAGTCCCTACGGTTGCCTAAGCTTGCCTAAAGCAGGCATGTTAGACCACTGAGCCATCTCTCTGGCCCTATATTCTGTTTTTTAAAACCATCTCTAGCCCCAACCTCCCTTCCCAGTGCCAGGAGGATCTTCCTTCAGGACATTTCTACCTGAGTTGTCCAAAGCTGACGGCATTTCCTCCAACCCGGCAATTCCCCTGGGCTCCCGCTCTGGTGTAGCACCCAAGCAGCATTGACTCTTACACTAGCTTTCCAAGGTCTGCCTCTGCCCTGGAGGAGCTGCTCGCCACGCCTCCAGTGCTCTTCTTCTGCTGTCCACCGGAGAACTTGCTCAGCCCTTAACACACAGCCCAGAAGCTACTTCTTAGAATTGTGAAGGGCTTTTACCTGCTTGTACGCTAGTAAGTTAGCTTGCCTTGGTTTCACAGACACTGGCAAAAAAAGACACAAGACTCCTAGATCGGAGATAAAAGGCATCAAGACAGCACAGCTGGTGGCACAAGTTTCACATTTGCAATGGGTTTGAGCCAAATCCCAGTCTCCAAGAAGCAACTAGCAAACCTGTCCTCACATGAACAATTGTGTAGAAGCTTGTGCCGTTTGGAATGAAAATCTTAGTGCTAGCTGACCTCTGTCATCTGTTGAGCCTTTTGCCAGTCACCTTCACTTGGCAAAGGTGTTGGCACACAGCCTCTCATCGCCTGGTTGTCACTTCTCATACAATACCACTGTCCTGAGTAGCCTCTGCAGTTTGGTGGCCAACCTACCCAAAACCCTGGCCTTTTTGTTCCTTGACTTGCTCCCCACCCATTGACTTGGGCTACTGTGCCATAAATAGAAACCACTTCTAGCACACGTCTATCGCCCAAGTCTCGTTTTCCTCTCCTTGAATTTTAAAAATTATGGCTAAATATACCCAACACAAAACTTACTGTCTTAGCCATTCAGTGTACAACTCAGGGGAACACCCACATCGCTGAGCCAGCGCCACTGCCGGCCCTCTCCTGCACTCTTTGCATCTTGCAAAACTTGAGGTCTGTGGCCATTGAGCATCTCCTCCCCATTCCCCCTCCCCAGTCCTGGCACTCCCCATCGTTTCTGTCCCATGGCTATGACTGCTCCATGCAAGCTCAGAGGAGCTCACCTAAGTGGAACCATACTTCTCTTTAATGCTATAAACATCCTCTTCAGCATGTTGTGTTTTCATATTTTCCAACTTCCTTTTAGATTTCCTCCATGAACTATGGATTACTTAGACATGCTATTTAGCTTGCAAATATTTGGGGCGTGTCTAGATACCTTTCTGTTATTGATTTCTATCTTACTTTCAACGTGCTCAGAGAACAGACCTTGTCTGAGCTGAACTTTTTCAAATTTATTCAGGTTTCTTTTATGACCTAGAAGAGAGTCTATCTTGGCAAATGTTCCCACTTGAAAAAAATGGGTATCCCATTGTTTTGTGTGACAATGATTCCAGTTTGGTGGGATCGAGACTTCTCTATTGATGCTGATTTTTCTCTCTAGGTCTATAAATTATGGAGAGGAATACTGGAGCCTCTAACTGTAATTGTGGACTTAGCCATTTCTTCTTGTATTTGTTTCATTTCCACTACATTGGCCTTAGCAAATTTAAGCATAAAAAATTACTAAAACAATACATGTTGACTCATAGAACCGATAGGAATTCCAGAGGCCAGATTCAAAACAAGCAAGGCCTGGGAAAAATGAGAGAGAAGTCTCACACCTCTGGACTTGCCTTTCAGCTACTATGAGTCAGGTTTTGTGGTTGCCTGTAGTAACTACATATCTAATTAATATACTCTCCAGTTTCCTCTTCCTCTTTCTCTTAGTCTCCTTTGTTCCCTTGCCTTCCTCTGCTTGCTTGCTTGCTCACTGATCAACTGATTGAACTAGAGGGTAAACTTTGGGGCTTTGCCTTACGTTACCTCCCAGTCCTTTTATTTTTTATTTTTGAGAGGAAATCCCAGTACGTCACTAAATTAGTTACTCAGTCTGGGCTTGAACTTTGATCCACCTGCCTCCGCCTCCCTGAGATTCGGGATTCCAGGCACACGCTACTATGTCTGGTTTATATTCTTTGACACTATTCGAGATCCTCCTACTGTCACTTCTATACACTATAGATTTGTGTTTTGTCCACAAACATGGGCTTAAATCCCCTTTCTGTTTTGGTACTACACGGTTATCAGATTTGTAACTTCACTCTTGAACTTCCTCCTCAGCTTCATGTCTGTATCCGTCAGTGCTCACTAGAGAAACAGATTTAATGCAAGACATACAAACGCATAAAGATTTGCAAGACTGGCATGTGATGGCCACCTATAGTCAAATGCAAAAGGTCTGTCTGCGCGCTGGAGATCCACACGGTCCAGTTGAGAGCTGGAGCTCCATGCAGTGGCTGGTTTGGGTCCTATCAGGAGGCCGAGGGTCCATGCTGGAGGCTGAAGACTGGGCTGGAAGCCAGGTCATGAGGTCCAAGGTAAAGGTGCAAGCCAGAGTTTCACCTAAGAAACAGACACAAGCCTGCTGTTCTAGTAACTTTCTCAGTGCTCACACAAAATATCTGATGCCCTAAGTTAAAGAAGAAAAGGTTTATCTGGCTCAGAGCTTGTAGAGGTTCCAGTCCATACTCGGCTGGCTCTGAGGCGGGGTGGCTTGGCATAGGACCACCACAGAGGAGAACAGTTCACGGCAGGCAGACTGCAGCAAAGCATCCAGGGAGTGCGAGAGGGCCAAGCCCCTTTCTGTCCCTTGTATTGTATGCAGGCCACCCACCTCAGATGGGTGGAGCACTCACAGCCTTCATCCCACTGGGAGCACTCACAGCCTTCATCCCAGCATTGGACCATGAATTCATCACCAATTCTGGATTCAGCCATCCCTAGAAAGCGGTGCCCGTGGCTGCCTGAGGCTTTCGGGAGACATATCCAGAGCTGAACCATAGCACCTTCCTTCTCCACTTCCCTTTTATTCCAATCCTCCCCAGGGAAGGTCTTGTATACCCAGAACTATGCTGAGCCAGTGTAGTTCGGTGTTTCTTACTCAAACGGACACGATCAGTTAGCTATCACAGTGTCCGTGTCAGGGAGGACATAGCTGACTCCACTTGTACCAGGTGCGTCCCCTCCAAATCCCAGGAGCACACAATCCTCAGGAGGCCACAGGTGCTGCTTCAGTCCTCTGATCTCCCTCTGTGGACAGCACCCCCGCAACACCTCAGACTTCCTGTCAGAACCCGGGGCCTTATCCTTGAGCGCTCCACACCGAATGCAGCCAACTTCCTCTTAGCTGTTTCCTGAATCCATTCGCTTTCACCATCGCCCTGGCCAGCGGTGTACTTGAGCGCTCCGCTTCCCCAACTCTAGCAGTCTCCAGATCTGTCTATCGGCTTCCTTTCCACGTTCCACCAACATGCAACCCAAACGCCTTCATATGGTTACATAACCTGCTATGAGGCCCCCGCATGGCTCTTGCGGCTTGTCACAGGTCACTGCTTCCTTCCTCTTGCCCCACTGCTCACTGAGCAGCTTTCAGAACCCCAAGTTCATCGTGCTGCCCTGCTCCTCCAGCGTTCCCACTGTGATTCTTTCTTCCTACTGCACTCATTTCCAACAGCCACTCTTTTCTTCATCCTGTGTTCAAGCGCCACCTGCCGAAAGTTTTTACATGACTCTCCTGGCCTGGATAGATGCCTCTTTTGGTATCGATTTTTTTTTCCAGGGCTTAGGGGGATGGTCCTGGGATTGAACCCTGAACCTTCACATTGAGATACAACTCAGGATCTTTTTTGGGGGGGGGCGGGGGGGGCGGGAAAGGGAGGGATGGGGAGGAAACTCAAACTTGTGATCCTGCTGCCTCAGCCTCTCAGGTGTGCGCCACCATGGCTGTCTTTCTTGGTGCTGTTACAACTCACACCCACCACGTTCCTGCACTTTCCCACGGACACTCTGTGTTCTGCCCTCCAGCTCTGCACAGTCCACTCAGTGAGGCCGAGCTCAGCGTCTGTTCTGCTCACAGGCAATTCCTGAGCCGCAGGCCAGGCACAGAGTAAACAGTCATGTCTCCACTCTCTCCTTCTCTGTACAAAAAGATTATTTAATTTCAGATGTGCTCTGCTCAAACTAGAAACAAGCTTTCTTGGGTAAATGTCCAAATGTCACTTATTACAAAGTGCACAGTGACGACCTATATCCACTAGGCAAAGAATATTAATGAATTTATTTATTTATTTGTTTATTTATTTTATTTGTGGAATCGAGGATTGAACTCAGGACCTTGCACTTGCCAGGCAGGCACTTGTGCCCCTCCCTGGCCTATTAATGAATTTTAAAGGCTTCCACATAATGAAGTCCCTTCTTCTTAGTGTAGCTGTCTGTTCCAAAATAGATATCTGAGTTTGGGGCCAACAGGTTCAGAGACAAGGACCCAAGTCTTGACTGTGAACAAACCCTGGAGTATGAAGGAATCGAAGCTTCTGCAAAGCTTTCTCCTATTCCTACTGTGTGCTGCAGGCTTCATGGGGCTGAGAGCAGAATCCCTCTCATGGGGAATCGGAGCATGCAGGCTGGGCTTGGACGGTGTGGACATCAAGCCAGGGCTGAAACTCTGAAAAAGGAGTGAGCTATGGCTTCCAAACTGTCTGCATTAGTATTCAAAAAAATCCTACTTTAAAATATTTTGACTGACTCCATCAACAAAGGTCATTTATATTCCTTTTTTTTTTTTTTCTTTTTGAGACAAGAGTCTCACTATGCAGCTGGTCTCGAACTCACACCAATTCTCCTGCCTCAGCCTCCTGAGTGCTGGGATTACAGGTGTGCACCACCACAACCATTTGTATTCCTGAATCTTCAATTTTTTATTTTTTTTGTACCAGGAATCAAATTTAGGACTTTATGCTTGGCAGGAAGGCACATGCCTCTGAGCTATATCACTGGTCATTCAAATAATTTTTAAAGCATAGACCAGCTGTGGTAACACATGCCTGTAATACCAGCACATGAGGCTGAAGCAGGAGGATCTCTATGAGTTTAAGGCCAGCCTGGGCTATATAGTGAGTTAAAGGCCAGCCTGAAATACAGAGACCAGAGGAAGACCTCCCCACCCCGCCACCCTCAAAAAAAGAAAAAGAATAAGAAAAATTATAAAACAAAAATAAAATATTAAGATTGCAAATAATTCATATCATAGTCTGAATAGCCTTTAGTTAAAATGTCAAACATTATAAAATGATGTGCTAATAAATGTACTACATTTTTCATGACAGCTGCCAGGATATAAATTAAGAGTTCCAGTGTACAACAAGCTTTTACTACAACTTTTATTTTGAAACAGTCTCACTATTTAGTTTAAGCTGGCCTTAAATTCACTATGTAGCTCAGGCTGGCCTTGAACTTGTGGTGATCCTTCTGCCTGAGCCTCCTGAGTGCAGGGATATAGGGGTGTGCCAATATGCCTAGCTATAGCCCCTTTAGACAGGTTACTTCTATCTTCCGTGTCCACTCGTTTTCCTTTTGGTCCTCTATTAGAGCTTTTCCCCCCGCCCCCATCCCTACTCCCAGCTATGCTTCTGCTTGCCTGGGTTTTCAGATCTTCCTTCTAGTACCCTGGTGCCTCCTAAGCTTCGAGGCTCTTTGTACGGCCTTGTTATAACTTGGTTAAATAACTAAAGTCATCAGCCACCCTGATAACCTGAAGACACACATGGGGGCGCCCAGGGAGGATGAGGCGCCAGACTCCATGGTGTAGGCTCCTGCCCCAAGCAGGATAGGAACACTGGTGCCCCTTCTGTGTCGCAGGAAACCTGGGCTGGTGTTAGGGGCAAATGCCAGTGTTCTTGCTTCCAGAGAGTAGTGCAAGAGGAAGATAATGGGCAGAGAGACACAAGGAGTGCAAGCCCTGCACATCCCTTCCACGTCAGAGGGAGGCGGCTGCGTGCAAGGCTGGCTGTTGACTAATGCACTACCTACCAGCTGTGGAGACCTTGCTTGCCTTTCCCTCCCTGTACTGCTTGAACACAAGGATAGCCAACCACTCCCTGTGTTTGCACAGAGCCAGTCCCAAAAGCCACCCTCAGGTGTCCCGTCCTTCCTGTGATACCAGGGGTGGGGGCTGGGGGGAGCTGGGCCTGCTGCTGTCCGGACACTGGAGAGGTGGAGGAGTGCCTGATGGAGGAGCCCACAGAACATGTGCTCTTTTCTGTGGCCTCTCCTTGCTGTCTGGTGACAGCCTGCATGGTGCCCTGGAAAGTGGGCACCTCCTGGCCGGCCCTGCTCAGCTCCCTCTGAGTGTTCTGGCCTTGACTGACAAGCCAAAGTTCCTGCTGAGACATGTACATGTGCAGGGCCTGGCAGCCACGCGCTTTGCCTTCTGGCTGTGGTGACTGGGTGCTTTTAACCTTGGGTTTTTTCCTTTACTCAAAATAATTTTTAGAATGTGGAATTAAAAAGAAAAGCCAAATGTTGGTGCCTTAATAAGGCACCACTGCATCCCAGGCTGAACTTCAGGACTGAATATAGAAATGCCAGAGTCTGTGTGTCTCCACCTGGAGGACCCTTGCCTCAGAGTGTTGGGCACAGGAAGGGGTAGTCAAGTCCTGTGGCAGGAGAGGTGGCACCTAGTGTGGCAAATGTGTGGTCCCACTTACCTGTGATGAGGTTCTTCTGAAGAGAGCAGCATTGTACCCGGGATCATCCGGCTGGTTCCATTCAGCAGCTTAGTTGTCAGAGTGAGTGTTTCATTCCTGTGAGAGGCACCAAGTCCCACAGTGTCCAGGTCCTCTCTGGATGCTCCAAGGGCCAGCCCCCACTGTGTTAATGGTTCTGGAGCTGCAGAGGTAAGGTGTGGTGTGCCCAGAGGGGGAGGGGGCTTGTTTTTCTTGCTGTCTCTCTGCCAGACCTGAGCCAGCACGTACCTGTCGTTCAGACTTGTGCTCCTCTTATGGGGAAGCAGCGCACTTACAGCATTCAGCAGCCAGTCTCTTCTGCAGAGGCAGCAAGCGACACGTACCAGAAGCCTGTGGATGCTGTGACTGCCATAGCTCCAGAAAAGAGAAAAACATGTTTTCTGTACAGTGACATTTATCTCTCAATATTTCCTCTGTTCTTCCCTGCTTTTGACTAACGATTACGAGATAAAAGCAATTCTTTTTATAATCCTTCTTGATGAAGGTTTTGAAATTCTTGGTCAGGCTGGGAGAGGAGGGAACATAATGTTTTCTCCAGAACGGGCATTCTTGATTGTGCATTGGTGTTAAAAAGAAAACAAAACACTTAGATGAGATTTACCAAGGACTATTTTTTTAAATGTCATGAATATAAAAAATGACGTTAGCAGCATTGAGTTATTCACACTATTAAGAAATAAGAAAAACAAAAGGTAAAAAATTTTACAGAGAATAGCAAACCTTTAGGATTCATTTTGAAGTCCATTTTGTTTTGCTAATGTATTCATGTTAGGAGTCTATTATACTACTGTTCTTTTTTTTTTTTTTTTCATTTAAATTTATGTGAAGGGCTGGTCTGACAGTTTAGCAGACTAAAGTGCCTCCTTATGCAGAGCATAGCAGCTGGGGTTGCCGTGCCAGTCCCGCCTCCAGGTCGCACTGAGACAGGGATTGATACTGGGCGTGGTCGCACTCACCTGTAATCCCAGCACTTTGGGAGGCTGAAAAGAGGAGAATTACTATGAGTCTGATCTATGTAGTGAGACCCTGTATCCCCTGTCCCAAATGCATAAAAATTTTTTTAAGTGAAAGTTAATCACCTATGTCTATAAACATATTTGTAATACAGTTTACCATAAAAATGTTCTACATTTTTCAGATGTGGTGTTCTCATTTTGTCTATTTCTATACTTCAGGCAAAACAGTAGAAATAACTAGTTTAACAGAATTTATTGAAACCTATAATTCTGATTCAAACATATTTTATTACTTTAATGAAATAATAATGCACTTTCACTTAAAATTTCTTGAGATTAGAAAAGGTAGCAATTTTTGGGCCAGTCAGATAGCTCAGCAGACTAAAGTCCCTGCTTAGACAGATGCAGGGGCCAAGCATTCCATCGCCTGGCTGGCACGGGACACACTGAGATGGCGACTGAGATGGGGCACAGTGACATACAACTGTAATCCCAGTTTTTGGAAGGCTGAAAAACAGGAAGGATCACTACAAGTCTGATTTATATAATGAGACCCTGTAAACCCTGTTCTAAATACATAAAAATTAAAAAGAAAATGTAACCGTTTTTTTTGTGTGTGTGTTTTGGTAACGGGGATTGAACTCAGGACCCTGCGCTTGCCAGCCAAGCACTTATTCCATTGAGCTATTTCCCCGGCCCTAACGATTTTTAAAATTAGTTTTATTGGGCCAGGGAGATAGATCAGCAGTCTAAAGCGCCTGCTTAGGCAAGCTTAGGCAGCCACAGGGACTGCAGTTCCATCCCCAGCACCACATACTGCGCCAGCTCCACCCCCAGGGCAGGCTGAGCTGGCCATAATATAAATAAAGTTTAAAAAATAATTATAAAAAAAGATAAATAAAATTAGTTTTATTGGTACTTTTAGATATGCATAATGCTAACATTCATCACTGGGAATTTGCACCTGTGCGTAATCTAGCTTGATGCTTCTCTTTTTCCCGTTCCTTTCCCTCCTTCAAATCCCTTCCTTCCCTTCAGGCCATGTTCCCCTTGTTACTTACAAAACCTTTGTTTCCATTTTTTCCCACTCTCTTTTTTTCCTTTCCATTCTTTTGTAACCCTGGTTTAACCTCCAGGTGAGACCCATGATTATATCTTAACATCATGTAAGTGGCCCACTTACAAGGCGTGGGTTGTCATGAGCCTTTGGAGATTATGTCAGGTGGCATTCCACTCCTGTAGCAAAAACCTGAGATAGACAAGGACTGTTTGAGTTCAGCTATGCATTGGTTTTAATCCATGGTCTCCTGAAGCCATTGCTTTTGGGATATAGAGGCTAGGAAGCACATTAGGGTGGAAGTAGGTAAAAGGGTAAAATTGCTCGACTCTTGCCCCATGAGAAGTGACAGACAGAAAGAGGCTGGAGTCCCAATGTACCCTCAGTGGCCAAATCCCAGGGACAAAACTTCCTTCCTCTAGTCCAACTTCACAAAGGTCTCACCACCTCCCTTTAGCACCCAGGTCTGACAGACCAAGCCCTCAACACACAGCCCTTTGGGGACATTTATCCTAACCACAGCAGAGTGACGAAGAACAGCCTCCCAAAGGCTGCTGCAACGTCCCTCACTGACTGAGTCACTTCCACATGAGGGATTTGCAATAGCAAGCTTGTCTTTGTGGCTGCCAGTTCCAATCCATTTAGCTTACGTGGACAGTCTTTATCTTAACAGTTTTCTATTCAAATCTTTCACCCATGTAGTCCTCTTTGGAACCTTTTTGTCCGTGGAAGTCATAAAAATGCTGTACTTTTCCTTGCAATGTGGCAGTCAGGAGAGCTATTTCTTTTTGGGGGATGGGTGTTTTTTTTGTCTGTTTTGTGTTTTTAATACAGGTATTGTTTTCTAGTTCAGTCTGTCCTTGAGCTCATGATATAGCCCAGACTGTCCTTGAACTCACGCAATCCTCCTGTGTTTGCCTCCTGAGTGTTGGGTTATAAGTGTGTGCCACCAAGCCAGGCAGGAGGGTTTTTTAATATGGCAGTTTTATTATGGTTCATGTCTAGATGGCCCTCCAAAGCCCTGGGCTCATGAGGGTGAAGTGGGGGTAAGGCTTTGGGTCACTGGATCATTGGGATGTTTATAGCTAAATGTGATGGCTGGGGGTGGGGAGACAGGGGTGTGCCTGGAAGGTCCTGTCTCTGTCCCTTGATTACTGCTGTTTCCTGTCTGCTGTGCTGTGAGCTGTTTTCCTCTTCAATGCCATCCTGCTGTGCCACTCTGTCTTGGAGCCAGCCTGCTATAGACTGAAAGTTCTGCAAACTGTGAGCCAGAACAAATCTTTCCTCCTTAGAATTGTGGGTGTTGGGTACTGTGTCCCGTGAGAAGGTAACTGAAAACTTCCAGAGACCAGACACTGAGTAATAGCCAACTTTGGAATCAGAGGGTGGTGTTCAGTAGCACTCAGGTTCTGTTATGTTTTAAGGGTGAGGCAAGTAAACCCTTAAGGCATTGTAAGCATTGCTTTCAATTACAAAGGCAGTAGGGAAATGATGACTTTTTCAAGACTTATAAAAAATATATATAATTACTTGCTTATGCAACACCTAATTTCTGTATGTTTCTTTGTTTGTAAAATAGTGGTACTGGTAAATCTAAAATCCCAGCTACTCCAGAGACTGAGGCAGGAGAATTACAAATGTCATAACCAGTGTGGGCAACACAGGAAGTGTTAAGAAAGAAAGGAGATAAAAACAAAGGTAGGAGCTCAACAGGTCAGGTTTATTTCAGCACAAACGTGAGAGGGCCCATCACGGTACTCACACCAGATCAGCAATTCTCCAACAGACTATGAGGTCTTTTATAGGGTCAGGAGCACAAAAAGGAGCTGTGGAAGCAAAAGGTCAATGTGGCACAAGCGGGGAGGGGAGCAAAAAGGAGTTGGGGCTCCCCACCAGGGCCAAGGTTTGAGAAAGTACAGAGAGACACTTGCCTGTCAGGAGCAGTGCCGAATGGGAGCGATGATGGGTTACGGGACATAACCTTGATTATTGAGCTTTATTAACCTGCGTTTATGAAACTCTAGCAGGTGTAAACACGTTAGCTAGCAAGACGGAAGAGGCTTGTATGGCTGCGGTCAGATTCCCTCGGAAAGGCTATATCAAAATAAAATATAACAAGGGCTAAAGGGAGGCAGTTGTAGCTCAGTGGTAAAATGCTTGCCTAGTATGAAACCAAATTAAATTAAAATATACGAACCTCACAGGTTGTGAAAATGTAAGCTACTCTGGAACTCTACAAGATCATGACATGTCACTTGTGGCGATCACCCCACAACGCCAAACAGACAATGGATCCTGAAGTCAGGCCAGCTCCCCGCTCTGCCAAGAAAACCACCTGCACGCTGGCTAGAAGCCCCTTTCCTTGGTTGGACCGGAAACAATATTACCAAGGCCTCAATTGGGTCTGAATAGGAGGCAGGTCCAGCGCCCAGCCCAGCTTTTAGCCTCTTTAGTTGGACGAGTTTCACTGCTGCCTTAGGTGGGAAGCAGAAACCTACAGTCCTGTTTCCACTCCACCTGGAGCGTGTGAAATTGTAAGTTAGAACCTTACTCCCATCTTACTTGGAATTCATCAAATAACAAAATTAAGTTATCCCCACTATCTGGACATTCCATCTTTAAGGACAGTATCCCTGCTGAGAAGGGGGTGCACTAGGCTAGGCAGCCTGTCTCAGGTCACAAAGCCCGTGTCCCACTACAGGGCCCACCCTCCTACCCTCTGGCCACCTCCAGCCTGTCTCAACAGGATTTACAACCACCAGCTTGCAGGAAGTGAGCCACCGACCGCTCCTGCTCGAGGGTGATGCCAGCATCTTCACCCGGAGGAAAGGGCATGCGGTCTCAGCGCTGCAGGGCCGGCCCTGGCGCCTCACCCCGCACCCCGCCCGATCCCAGACAAATTCCAGCAGGCTGTGCGTAGGGTCAGAAATCCTACCTTTCCCTCCCAGGCCACCGAGCCAGCAGCCTCGCGTCCCGCAGCCCCCGCCCTTGCGACGTCACGGCGGCTAGGTGCAGTGCCCCCTAGGGGCTCGCTCCGCCTAGTAGGAAGCGCCGGTCCCTCGCCGCTGCTGGCCCGTTATTGGCGCGCCACCCTCGGGAGAACTTGCTACCGCGTCCCCGCGCTTTCTCCGCACCATGAGCGCGCGCCTGCCCCTCGTCCTGCGCCAGCTCGGCCGCCCGCCCTGGCCCTCAGGCCCGCCGCGTCGCCTCCGGGTGCCCCGTCGCTCAGCCAGCGGAGGTGGCGGCCCGGGTGGCAGCCAGGAGGGCCTGCTCGGGCAGCAGCGACGGCAGGATGGCCCGGCCTGGAGCAGCCGCGGCCCGGGCGACACGGCACCTCCCGCGCGGGACTCCATCGTGAGGTGAGTGACCGGCTCGGTTTGCGACACGGTGCCCGCGGAGGAGGCAGCCGGAGCCGTCAGGTCTGCGTGGCGCGAGTGCTTAGTGCCGACTTGGGATGCCGCGCGGGCGGGAGGGGCTGCGGTCCCGGGGACCTTGCCCCACCAGCCCGGGCGGGATGGAGCATCCTCGGCTGAGCCGCGCGCACGCCCCGCACGCCCCGCTCCACGTGCGCTCCGCCGCCGGCTCTGATGCAACCGCGCGGCGCGGAGGGGGCCGGAAAGGGGCGGCGCGGCCGAGGCGGGAGGTGGAGCACGGTACTGCGCGCCACCCGGCTGCAGGCTCCAGGAGACTGCTCTGGACGCCGCGGCCCCAGCGCCAAGCTGTCTTTAGATTTCACCTCATGGGAGGAGATGGTGGACCCGGACGCCTTGTAATCCGCAGAGCGAGCCGGGCGGGTTCCTGCGGCGCCGCGCAGGCGCACGAGCGCCTGTGCATGGAAGGTTCCCTCCAGACCCGGAGGCGAATTGTGGGGGCCTTGGGATGAGCCTCCTGCGTCCTCCGCACATTCATCTCGGGCTCTCCGGTCCTCACTGGGCCGGTTATGGGCGGGAAAACCAAGGAGGAAGAGCCCTGGTCACGTCCTTTGTGGAGAGGGGCGTTCCTGGGACGCAAGATCTTGCAAAGCTAGGCACGCACCCCAACCCGAGGCTTTCCAGCTTCCCTCTGAATGAAGACCAAGGCGCCGGATGCTACTGGGACAATCTGCACCTTCTCCGCCCTCCGCTGCCACCCCTCAGAACTTTTCTCTCTGTCTTGCATTCTAAATCATTGCGACCGCCCCCCGCACCCCCCCCTCATGTGTATCTCTTTGCCCCTTTTCCTTTATCCCTCTCCATGGTAGTAACTGGAGACTTTCCTAGGTTCTTTATGACGTGCCTAATGAATCTAAGGAGCCTTTTGTTTAAGATTATTTTGTCTAGGACCTTGGGTTTACTTTGAGTCACTGGATTTTTACCAGCACACTGCTGAGCTCATCTTAGTGGTAAGAACTGAAGGCAAAACGGGAGGCAAAAACAGTTCAATGACAAAACACATACAAAATGCCTAGCCTGAAAATTGTCAGACATTGAGCCCTCAAAGTATCTATTATTGTTATTTTATTTTTTATTTTTGTTTATGTATTTAGTATGGAGTCAACAGGACCTCAGGACACAGAACTGACTCATAGCGATCCTCCCATTTTTAACCTCCCAAGGGCTGGGAGTACAGGCGTGCACCCCGGGGGCAGGGCACGCCAATGATCAAACCCTAGACTAAGCAGGGGATTTAGTCTGCTGAACTATCTGGCCGGCCCAGGTAGATATTTTTGTAACAGAAATTTTCTATATTATTTAAGTGTAATCTGGTCCCCGCCCCCTCCTTTTTTAATGTATTTGATACAGTATCTCACTAAGTAGCTCCTATTTTCAGCTTCCCCAGTGCTGGGACTACAGGCCTGAACCACTACACCGGGTCTTGGTTGCCAGCTCAGCATGCCTGATGGCAGGACCTGAGCAACATGTGTTGCTGGGTGTCAAATTCCAGTCTCTGCGCTTGCCTAAGCAGATGCTTAGTCCACTGAGCTATCTCACTGGGATTTCGGTTCTTTTTATGGAACCTGAAATGTGAATTTCATTTAATTTACACATGCAATTGAAATTTTGATTTTTTTTTTTTGTTTAAAAATGTAAGAGCCATTCTTAGCTGGTGGGCACAATTGGCTGGCCCCAGTGGCAAACTAGAAGGAAGCAAATCATTGAGTCAGTGCTTCTGGAACTATGGTTGAAGTGGGATGTGCTTGTTTGTAACATGACTTCACCACCCCTTAGCTGTGTGAGCTGACAGCCTCGACAGGCTGCTAAGGATAGTCTTCACCTCCAGAATGGAAGTCTTACTCTTAACCTCCTTCATGAAGTTGCCATAAACTAAAGCTAAAGCTTATGGTATTCTGGTGATCCCTGGATGCTTGTATTAATGTCTCCAAAACTGGTATTCACCCTTTCAATTGATTGTGTTTGTTAGTCTGTGTTGGCCAGGCGGCAGTCAGAGTGTATCTGTCATTCTCAGTGCCTCGAGGAACTTGGTCACACCTTTGGATGAAGTTATTTGCATGGTCTACCAGAAGTCTCTGGCCTGAATAGCTTCCCACAGGACTTGAGGAAAAGGGGACTCAAGTCTGAGCAGAAGCCAACTGGAGTAGACATTCATCAGCCTAGACTCCTCAGTGGCCTGACTGTATCATTCAAAGTTCTAAAAGGTTCACCATCACTGGTCTAGAATGTTAGTCTTGATGACTAACATGACACGAATCAGAAAAGTTAGAGAATAAGCTCCCCAAGACGCATGGTGATGTGTTATTCCTAGTGCTGTCATCAGATCGTAGTGCCTTGATGTTCCAGTCCACAAGTCGTGTGAAGATCGTTTTGGGGAGTAACAGGTTTCTGGTGCTTAACTTGTCTGCCAACTCTACATGGACATCTGATAGACCTGAGAAAGCATCAGTGCTGAAATTGCAGTTAGTGAAAACCCCAGGGCTATGCATTAAATGTTGACTGACCTCCATAGTTTGGTGAGTTATATCCAGGCTTGGGTCACATGGAGGTGCTGCTGGGAGCAGAGGACACCTCTGAGGTGAGACCTTGGAGGGATCTTAGTTAAGGGGTGCCCTTGAAGGGGGGTTGAGGCACTCCTAAGGGTTTGTTCTTCCTGATGTATTCATTCATGATATAAATGTTTTTCCTCTGCCACACTTTCCTATAATTTTCTGCAGCCCTTACTGGTGGTGGCCCAGAGCCACCCAGTTTTGAACTGGAACCTTTATGACTGTGCAGCAAAAGAAACTTCTTTTTAAGTTCTTGGGGTATATTGTTATGTAGGAACAGAAAAACGGGAACTGGCGAGATAGCTCAACAGTCTAAAGCACCTACTTAGTTAGCTGCAGGGACCACGATTTGATTCCTGGCATCACATGCTGTGCCAGCCCCACCCCCAGGGCAGGCTGAGCCAGCCGTAACATAAATAAAGTTAAATATAAAAGGTGGGGAGCCGGGGAGATAGCTCAGTAGAATAAGTGCTTGGCTGGCAAGCGCAGAGTCCTGAGTTCAATCGCTGGTACCGCCCCCCCCCCAAAAAAAAAGCAACAGAAAAACAGTGCATACAGCCAACAACAAAAGTGACATGCTTTTTTTTAATTATTACTTTTTTATTAGTATATGTTTGCCATACATCA
>PVKN010018210.1:0-16947 GCA_004027915.1 Capromys pilorides
TGCTTGGAATGTCTGTCATTCTGATCTTTTAGATGTGTCCTGCTTCTAATGTTATTTCAGTTACTGCTATACTCTCTTTCAAGTAAATGGTTGGTTTAGAAGAAAACAAAAAAAGGGTATTAAATGGGAGTAAGAGACTAGGAAAATGCCATAGAATTGACTGGCTACAATTTTGTATACTTAGATTTATAAATGTATAAAAATGTGTAACTGCTTTTTTATCATATTCTATAAAGGTTTATTAGAATATCAGTGATCGATGGAAAATACCAATTACAAGTTACGTCTAAGATATTTTATACTCAGAAAGTGATGTCATACTCATGTAGCTATGTTATAGAGTAATATCAGTAAGATTTTCTTCTGGTGGGTTAAGAATATAAGTTTAGAGACCAAAAATTAGAGAAAAAGAAGTGCTACATGGATAGCCAATATTTTGGCCAGGTCAGTGACAACTCAGGATATAAGAGAACCTGTGCTATAAAATCTTATAACTCAGTGGTTTCCCAAATTTTCTCATCAAGGAGATGTGGTTACAGAGGAAAGAGACTGAAGATACATAGTATACCAAAGGAGAGTCACTTAGAGAGAAAACATTCTCTCAGGCTTTCACAGAGAGCAAACTGATCAAGCAATGGCCATGACTCATCCAGATGGCTGACACTGACAACAGTTCTACAAAGCACTGTACATGGTTCAAAAATAAATCCTGAGGGGATTTGACTGATCTTGAGAAATACAAAAGTTATGTGTTTTGCTATACAGGTCATGCTTAAACTTTCCCTTAACCACCCAGCAGAAAAGTTTAACCACAAGGCATAAAACGGAAAGCTACATTAGAATGTTGAGCTGTAAAAGGCTTAAATCAACAGGTTCCAACATTTCCAGTTTTACCAATAACCCACTATGATTATCGAACATTCGATTATGTATACAACTACTTTCTCTGCATTCAATGAGAAGAAATTTGTTTGTACCAATAATGATTTGAAACATTATAACATCTTCACTTTGTGCTCTTTGTAAATAATAGGACAACAATATGCATTGTGTCAAATATTGAATTTTATTACTAACATGTTTTGAAACTATCACATTGTTATAAATTGTTATTTCTTATTGAAAGTAATAAGAAATTTAAAAAAGAAGAAATTGAGAGGGTGGTTCTTTCAATGGCTATAAAAAAGCCACCTGTACCTAGAAGACATCCTGTAAGGATAGACATCTCTTAGGAAGCTTCTGTACTACTAATACATGATCATAAAAAAATCAGCAAGCATCAATATAGAAAACAGAACAAAATTAAAGAAGAGAAAATAGAAAATAACAACACAGAAAGAAAGTGCAATCTCAGAGCCTCAGCTCACCCAGCACAAGCCCAGAATACAGTGAGATCAAAGAAATTGGAAGTCAAACACTGGAATTGTGTGATATGATAACAACAGAAGAGAAAAAACAAGTGGAAAATAATCTTAGGGACAGATAGATAGCTTAGTAGAATAAGTGGCTGTCCTGAGTCAGATTCCTGTTTTTTTTTTTTTTTTTTTTTAATCTCTCAGGTGCTAAAAGAAATGATGCTTAAAAATATTAGAGGAGACACAAGTGAAAGAACTTAAAAAATGATGGAAACAAAATTTGCCCAACATAGGCAGTTCAAACCTCCATTCAAAGTGTATGCAACAAACTGAATGAAAGCATAGAATTCCAAATCTTGGAGATAAAATTGCAGCTAGTAATCAGGAAAGGAAAAATATCTCACCAACAGTAAGAGACCATGAAAAATTAACCCAACAGCTATAAGATGATGCAAAGAAGAACATATGGTTAACTGGGATCAATGAGAAAGCAGGAGGCAGTACAAATGCCATAAAAAAGTCTTCTCAGAACTAATAACAGAAAACTTCCCAAGCCTGGATAAAGATTTTGACCTATTAATTAATGCAGTATATAGAATTCTGAATAGCCATGACCAAAACAAAACTACACTATGACATAGAATAATCAAGATTCCAGAAATTCAGCACAAGGATAGAACATTAAAAGTTATTAGAGAAAATAAATAGGTCACCTACAAAGGAAAGCCCATCAGAATCAAGGAAGATATTTCCACACAAATCCTCAAGTCAAGAAGAACATAAAGTACTTCAAGTTCTGAAAGAAAACAGCTTCCAACTCAGGTTGATGTACCCTGCAAAACTTATCTTTGAAAATTAGTGGAGAGGACTGGCCAGATAACTCAATAGATTAAAGTGCTTGCTTAGGCATATGTAGGGGTCAGGGGTTCAATCCTCTGGCTTGCTATGCAGCCCTGTCCCCAGAGGGTGTGCTGAGATTGCGAATGTGACTGGGCATGGTGGCACATGCCTGTACTTCCAGTGCTTGGGAGGCTGAAACACAGGAGGATCACTACGAGTCTGATTTGTGTAGTGAGGCCCTATATTTAAATACATTTAAAAAAAAAGAAAATTAGTGGAGAAATAATACTTCCATTACAAAGAGTAACTGAAAAAATCCATGACATCACACCAATGCTATAAAAAGTATTAAAAGTTATTCTAGACAGATGCAAATGAGCATAATTAAAGAACAACAGAAAGAAACCACCAGGGTGAACTCTCACATCAAGAAAGCAGAATAAGAAATAAACAACCTAATTTTGCACCTCAAGCTTCTGGAAAAAGGAGAACAAGAGAACCCCAAAGTCCATACATAGGAGGAACTTATAAAGAACAGAGCAGAAATTAATACAATGGAGAATAAGAAAACAAAGAATTATTGAATGAAAGAGTTTGTTCTTTCAAAGAATAAATAAAATTGATAAACTCTTGCCAACCTTATCGCAAAAAGGAAAGAAAAGATTTAAATTCATGCATTGAAGAATAAAAAGTGTGAAGTCACTACAGAGCCTGTGGAAATTCAAAGGATGATCACTGTATACTTTGAAGAGCTTTACTGCCATAGGATAGAAGAGGTGCACATATTTCTAGATACATATGAATTACCAAAGCTGAATCAAGAAGATATAAAAATTCTATATAACTCAATATCAGTTAATGAGGTTGAAAACATAATTAAAAACTTAACAAAGAAAAGCCCAGATCTTGATAGATTCACAAATCAATTCTACAATAAATTTAGAGAAGATTTAATGTGAGTGCTCCTGAAATTCTTTAATGAAATTGAAAGGGAAGCAGTTTTCCCTAATTCATTGCTGAAGTCAAATATCACCCCAATACCAAAACCAGAGAAGGAAACAACCAAAAAAGAGAACTACAAGCCAATCTCCCTAATGAATGTACATGCAAAAATCCTCATTGAGATGGGCATAGCTGCAAAAATCCTCAGCCAGAATGTAATACGTCATCAAGAAAATGATAAATCATGACCATTTGGGGTTCATCCCACAAATGCAGCTATGGTACAACATAGCCAAATCAATGCATAAAGTGTATAATATCAGCAGAGTCAAAGGCAAACATTATATGATCATCTCAATAGATGCAGAAAATTTTTTACAGAGTCCCACACTTATTCATGATAAAAAGACCCTACAAAAAACTAAAATAGATAAAAGCCAGATAAAAGCCACCTATGACAAACCAACAGCCAGTATTATACTAAATGGACAAAAACTGAAAGCTTTCACTCCAAAATCAAAAGCAAGAAAACCATAGCCACTACTACCACTCCTACTCAATATACTTCTGGAAACAGCCCGAACAAGTAGACAAGAGAGAGAAATAAAGGGAATAAAAATAGGAACGGAGGGAGTTTAATTATTTGCAGGTGACATATTATACATAGAAGACCCCAAAACTCCACCAAAAAACTTATAGATTTAATAATTTAGTAATCTAACAAAGTAAATAAAAGCTCTGTTAAAAGATCTATAGATTGAAAGTTACAGTATTCTGACAGTGAGGTTGAAGAAGATAGTCTGAAAATGGACAAATATCCCTTGCTCATGGATAGGAAGAATCAATATAGTGAAATAGCCATATTCCCAAAACTGTTGTACAGATTTACTATAATTCTTATCAAAATACCGTTAGCATATCTCACAAGAGAAAAATTCTTCAAATTTGTTTGCAACCAAAGGAGACCTAGGCTAGCAAAAGCAATTCTGGGCAACAAAGGCAAGGCAAGAGGTATCAGTCTCTGATTTGAAGTTATACTACAGAGCTCTTGTGATGAAACCAGCAAGGTTCTGGCAACAACAATAACAAAAACCTCACAAAAAACAGACCCAAGGATCATCGGTATAGATTAGAAGATTCTGACACAAGGACAAACACACTTAGCCATCAAAGGGGCCAAAAATGTCCCATGGAAGAAAGACAGCTGCTTTAATAAATGGTGCTGGAAAAAGCATCTGTGTGCTGAAGATGAAAACTAGATCTGTGTTTATCATTGTGCACAAACTAGGGTCAAACTGGATCAAAGACCCTTTTTTTTGTGGTACCAGGGATTGTACTCGGGACCCTGAACTTGCCAGGCAAGTGCATATTCTACTGAGCTATCTCCCTGGTCCAGAAGACCTAAATATTAAAATATAAACACTGGGCCAGGAGGTAGCTCAGCATCATATGTGCCTGCCTGGAAAGCACAATGTCCTGAGTTTGATTCCTAGTGCTAACAAACAAACAAACCAACCCAGAAATACTAAATCTGCTGGAAGAGAAAGCAGATAGAAATCTTGAAAACATAAATTCAGGAGAGACTTCATCAATAAAACCCAAACTGCCTGGGAAATACTCCAGAGAATCAACACATTGGATATCATCTTATTACAGAGCTTTTACACATCAAAAGGAGTTACCAACAGAGTGAAAAAACAATCCACAAGTGTGAAAAACTTTTAGCCAACAAAGGACTAGTCACAAATTTATTGTTAAACTTGGCAAAAAAGGTTACAAAAGAGAAGAAATGGGGCTGGGGAGGAACTAATGTTTGGAATTATGGTAGAAGAATGCCTCCTCATTTCTTTGCTCACAAATATTTTCTTTATATACATGTCTTGGTTGCTACACTTGTTATGTATACTAGAGGAAAACACGTTTTGTGTTCATACTGTTTGATCAGTTTTTCATGCCAATATCTTGTAAAGTCTGCAACTACTCTGAGGACAACAAGCCATGTACTAATGATTGATGCTATCCTACTATCTTGTTTTGAAATTTTGCATCATTGTTTTTTCTCTTTAAAATATGTAAATGAGGGCTAGGGAGATAGCTCAGGGGCACAAGTGCCTGCCTGGCAAGCACAAGGTCCTGAGTTCAATCCCTGGTTCTGCAAAGAAAAAAAAAAAAAATAAATAAATAAATAAATAAATGCAGTAGGAATGATTAGTTTAAAAAAATAATAAATATAGTACATCAAACTGAACTTCAAAATTCCCTGATGAAAAATATATTCTGGAGATACAGTTCACATACATGAATTGTTTTCCTACTCTCTGGGCCACCTTTATTTTCTGTCTTAATGGGTTATTGAAAAATTATTGTTACAGCTTTGTTACTAAAATTTAACCAAGGAATTAGATGCATAATAGAATTAAAAGGGGACAACTGCTCTGGAGAGATGAATGTATTAGCTCTTTCAGGTCTTAATGGTCAACGAATTTCCAAAATTTAAAATAACTTCTTTCGCCTTGCTTGGGAAAAATATTTTGAAGTCAGTGGTTGTTATCCCAAGTTTTAAGGCATATGTACATAGCTAAAACAAGAGTGTTGCTATGACAACATAATAATACACGTACGTTTCCTATCAGAGTAAAAGGAGATGGCAGATCAATCTTGTTAAATTGCAGTATCACCATGTTGATCCTCTGGGTTCTCACTGACTCTTGTGACCGCTAATAATTGAATTTCTATGGCCTCCACCCGCTGTAGCTACACCAAGGCAGAGGTGTTTTCTCAGCCTGACAGCTTATTTTCTCTTCCACTGGCTTGTGTGCAGTCTCTTCTCTTTGCTCACCTAAGCCTTTCTCTTACTTGCTATGCCTCGTATCCTTCCCTACGTAAGCGATGTTTTCCTGTTCCCCACTGTTGTCATTAGTGTGGTGATTTTTCTGGGCTTTCTTCTGGATCTGAAGTGACATTGTATTTTCTATCCCCTTGAAGTTTATGATCAATACACTTTGCTCTGACCAATGAGACATGGAAAGAGCTGAGGTGCTGTTCTTCATAGTGGAAATCCTCAACAGCCAGTCCAGTTCACCACAATCCCATCCCCTGCTGCCATGAAAGTCAGTGCCATTTCACATAATTTGTCCCAAGTTGCAAAGAGACAACAAGGCACAGGAAAAGTCAGAATTCAGGGGATATAAATAATGAGTGGGGATGAAATTTCTTGGTATCTTCACATAGTAGAGTTCTGGGATTGCTTGTTAAATCCCCAAAACCTGCCTCTTAGAGAATGAGGCATGTTCCAATGAAATTATCTTTGTCAGTAGAACAGGTTGATGACATTTTGAGTATTCTGTCAAGGTTCTGTGCAAGGGAACTTATTTATGTTATCTCCCTAATTAGTAGTGTTAATTTACTTAGGCTCACCGATTTGGCTCAAACCCTGTGATCCTAGTACTTGTACTTGCTTGCTCTCACTTCCTTGCCCACATTATCCCATAAAATCCATAAAATTCTTAGCTGCACTGTGGCCAGTTATGTGAGAAGTCTTAGCATTAAAATATAAGTTGAAAATAGTTCCCATACAATAAAGTTCTTATAGAGAGAAAGAAATATAAACAAGTACAAGGACATGTTAAAATGTTAATACACTAAAGAATAAATGTTAATACACTACAGACAGAGATTGGAACATTTAGTAACAGAATCTACTTCTTCCATTGATTGGTCTTGGATAGGCAAGACCATTGCCATCTCTTTGAAACTTTGGACAAATCTTGTGGAATGGCACTGACTTTCATGGCAGCAGGGGATGGGATTGTGGTGCACTGGACTGGCTGTTAAGGATTTCCACTATGAAGAACAGCACCTCAGCTCTTTCCATGTCTCATTGGTCAGAGCAAAGTGTATTGATCATAAACTTCAAGGGGATAGAAAATACAATGTCACTTCAGATCCAGAAGAAAGCCCAGAAAAATCACCTCATTAATGACAACAGTGGGGATAGGAAAACATTGCTTAGGTAGGGAAGGATAGGAGGCACAGCAAATAAGAGAAAGGCTTAGGTGAGCAAAGAGAAGAGACTGCACACAAGCCAGTGGAAGAGATAGGCAACTCGTACCATCCCCGACTTTTCTGATTTCCTTTTCTCATTCTTAAGACAGGAAGTTTCAAAGATTTTAAGTTGCTAAGTGGGTGGCTACCTTCTTCAAAGTAGCATTAGTGGTGCATGAGATAAGTATCTGAGGCCTTGCACATTACACAGTTTATAGCAGTGATCATGTCTGTTTGGCAGGGGTGTTTTGGAAGATAGTGCTCAAAGGCATGCTGTAGGGAATGGAGAACTTGATCTGGGGAAAAGGAGCAGAACAGTTGTATGGAGGAGGTGATGCTTGACTTGTATTCTTAAAGTGAAGAGATTTTGCTCTGATGGGGAAAAAAAAGAAAGCACATTCTGGGATAAGGAAAATAAAGTTTCAGCAGTTATAAAGTATTTGGAGAACTATAAAACATTTATTTCAAGAATGTGGATTACAGGAGAAGAAGGCACATGCAGGCTTAGCTGACACAGATGTTGTGCAGGCCCAGAATCGTTGCAAGGGCAGCTTCTGGAATAGAGCTTATAAGAAATGAGTTGGAAGGCCCAGAAGATGTGTCAAGGACAGGGAAGACAGAGATAAGGAAAGGAAGCCGGGTGGAAGGCTGCTGCAGAGAGAAACTATGCCGACTTTAGCTGGTTCCTAGAGAATAGAGGAGACAGATTGAATGAAGTTAGGGAATTAAGCTGTTGAGAAATATTACCGTATGCAAATTTCACAGGTGAGGGAAAGAGAGGAACTCAGGAAAGTTCCACAGTTTCTGATTTCTTAACTGAAGAGATGTTTGAAATTAAGATAAGTGCAGAAGGAGTTTTATTTATCAACTATCAGATTTTTTTAAAATTCAGGTTGGCCTTGAACTCACTATGTAGCCCAGGATGTCCTCATGTGTCACCCTCCTGAGTGCTGGGATTATAGGTGTGTGCCACCATGCCTAGAGGCACAACTGTCAGGTTTTTCTTTTTTTTTTTTTTTAATGTGAAAATTATTAATTTTAACAATTCAATCTGAAGCATTATCCAAAAAAGGTAGAAATTTCTGCTTCCCATGCGAGCTCCTGTATACATTTAAAAATGTATGTGTGTATCATTTTAAATAGAATTTATAACTTTTTTAGGTTTTGTCATATAACAGTGGCCTCAGTAACTTTCCACTTAATTACATGAGAGTAGGACTACTTTAATCATTAGTATAAAAGGATATGTCTCCCACTCTATTAGGATATTTTTGCTTATTTCTTTATATTTACTTTAAAAATTAATGGTATCATAGCACTCCTGTGTAACACTCCTGTGTAACTATCTTTGCATACAACAGACAGTATGGGAATAATTTTGTTTTTAAGAGTAGTAAGTTCAGGGGTTGGGGATTTGGCTCAGTGGTAGAATGCTTGCCTAGTGAGCTGGAAGCCCTGGGTTTGGTCCTTGGCACCAAAAAAAGAAAAAAAAAAAACCTCCTGTAAGAATAGTAAGTTCAGTTTTATGCATACAACTTCTCAGTTAGCTAATAGACAATGAGTAAGTAGGTCATCTACCTAGTTGAACGCATATGGGTATGATGTTTAAGAAAAAGGCTGAACTAGAGTTAATTATTTATAAGGTATCAAAATATGAATGGGACCAAAATATGAAGCTGTGGGCAGGGATTCACTGAAAATATTGATTGAAGACCTGTTGTTTGCTGAGTACTGAGTTATCTTTATAATGATCCCTAACCCTTTCAGATCTTTACTTCACATGAAGGAAGAATTTATTGTTAAACATTGGAAAAAAGATTATAAAAGAGAAGAAATGGGCCTGAGGAGGAACTAATGTTTAGAATTATGCTAGAAGAATGCCTCCTCATTTGTTTGCTCACCTTAAATATTGTCTTTATGTACATGTCTTGGTTGCTACACTTGCTGTGTATACTAGAAGAAAACATGTTTTGTAAGAACTGGCTTAAAAAGCATTCCCAGTTTAAATGATGGTTTAATTCACGAGGTTTTATTACCTGCTTCATTCAGCTAATTAGGGCTTAGTAGACCACTGTTTGCTTATGCTACCTTTTCTTTATCCATTCCCTGGTGGATAAACATTTATGTTAATTGCTATTGCAGAAACTACATAGATAACACTGAACCTTCCTTCCCTTTATATTTCCCATCCTGTTTCCCATCTGGGTATCAGGACAATGATTGCAGTGATGTCACTGAGCTTGGGAGGCAGGACTTGCCTTTCCCAGGCCTCACAGGAACCGTGAGGGAGGGACTCGGCGCATTAGGAAAGAACAACATCTTGTGGACTCAGTGCTTTCTGGAAGGAAGACTTTGCTCAGGTTCTCAGAAACCTCTTACTGTGGCAATTTCCTGTGTTTTCCTTCCAGTGTCTCCAGCTACAATGTGGGGTGTTAGAAGTGCCATTTTTGCTACTGAATGTTACTTTTTAATATTTTAACTGCTTCTTGCTCCACAGTATATGGGAAATAGTTGCTCGACCTTTACATGGCTAAAGTGCTTACACATACATGATATAGCGCCAGTGAGTTTTTAAGGCGTTACTATGGGCTGTGGTCCACGTGTCTTTTGCCAGGGTTCCTCAGCAGGGCCACATAGCAGAATCCTGAAAAGAGCTTCACAGTTCCTGACCTAGGCTTACTAATGCAGACAGTTCACATTTGTGAGGATGCCCACGGATCGTCAAAGGTGGCTCAGATATTTTTGAAAAGGAGGCCTAGCATTGGTAACTATGATCTTAGAGTGTAGATTAATGTGATTTTTGCTATGAAATTAACTTCTTTTATCTCTTCTGCATTTATTCCAATTTTGTTCTCATGTTGGAAGGCAAATAGTTTCTGACATCATATAAGGAAAACAATGTGAACGAGGTCTTCACAAGTCTTCATCAAGCAGTCTGTCTGCCTTTTAAGTGAGCCTAGCTCCTAGAACTCTTCAGTTAAAATTGAGCTCTCCCCTGAGAGAGACCCAAACAGTTTAGCCATGGAGGCAATAAGTTTCTGCTCCAGGGCGACTCCCATGGGTAGGGGGCTGTGTCCTGGAGTGCTCTGTTAAGCAAGGGTATGAGAAGGGTTGTTGGTCAGGGGTTCAGGCAGGAGCAGCAGCAGGAGGAAGAGGAAGAGGAGAAAGAGGAGGAGGAGAAGCGGGTGGAGGAGGAGGAGGAGGAGGAAGAGAAGAAGGAGGAGGGGAAAAGGGAGCAGTATGGGTTCAAAGGGACTTGTTTACTTTCTCTGCTCTTTGTTACCACTCTTTGACGTCTTCACATGAATTAATCATGACACTAATTTCTTCTGTCACTTTCAAAGCTTGTGGGTGATGCTGGGCTGAGGGAGTGGCAAAAAGAGGAATGAAGAACAAATTTAAAAGAAAAGGACTGATGGTTTGGGTTTCAAAGAAATTTACCAACTTCTTGGCTTTGTATATCCCAATCTCAGTGTCTGTTCTTAAAAATACTGATTATGGAAGAAATGGCTTACTGTCATCTAGTATGTGCCAGCAATTACTGAAACAAGGACAGAAGTGGATTAAATGTTATAGTGGTAGATCAGGCTCTATGGTTATGGGATTCTTTGTACTGAGGAAATATGATTATAATTATCAATAATAAGTTGGACAGGCATGTGAGACTTTACTGAGAATTTGATGCACCTAAGAGCAGGTAGATAAAAACATTACAAAACAGAAGGCAACCTGCATGAGTACTTTATAAATCTTTAGAGGGGCTAAAAAATTATATGTTAGCAAGTTTTTAATGTGAGAATGTCAGAGCTGCCACATCTGAAACTAGGAAATCTTGAAGACAGTTCCCCTTGTAAAATGAATTTGAGTCTCAGGCAAATGGATCTTAAAGTACTTGTGTCTTACCAGTTTTTGAAATGATGATTAAACCCTTGAGCACTATGAACAGCTAATGTTGCTTTTAGCATCTAATGTGTTTAAGAGTTAAGTTCTTATTTGTGAGGCAGGAGTGGGGGTAAAGAATATCAACTTTTGGATGGACTTGATGCAGTCATGTCAGAAAATTGGAAGCCAGTTTAGTCATCCTGCAAGTCCCGCTACAAGTAATGTTATGAGTCCTTGCTTAGATAATTTCAAGATCATTATAGAGTACACATTGTGCTAGTGAAAAGTCTAAAGAAATATGAAGATATAAACAGCCAGCGGAAAGAGTAGTAACCAAGGGGAAGGGCATAATGAAGAATGAAAGACAGAGGAGACTTATAGGACATTGTGGGGTACGTGGGGTAAGCAAGAGGAGAGGGGGCCTCTAATGTCTAAAAATGAATTCGAATAAATGTGTACTAACCATAAATTGAAGGGCACATTCAAATATTTAATATACGTATATGTGAATATATAAACACACTCAAAATCTGGTTTCTTGAATAGAAGGAAAGATCCTCCAAAGACAGCCCATTTTCTCACTGGACTTTTACCTGATCTTCAAGCCTCACTTTACAGAGAACTCATTTATTACCATTTGCACAGACAGTTACTCTTTAGAACTGCATGTTGGCTTGCCATCCTCTCTCTATGGAGTAACATTTTGGAAAGGTGCAGACTGTGTTGGCAACACACCTCCAGTGTGGAACACTGACAACCCAGGGAGTCTGTGGAATCCCTGGAGGACTGAAGGTGATTGATTATAAGGTGTCAGACTCTCATTTGAGCTGGGAAGTGTTGATCTGACAGACATGAAGGCCTCGAGTGGGGCACGGTGGGTCGGTCACATGGTGAGGTGAGGTTCCAGGGCCTCAGTGTGATATCCGTGGTGCTGGAGAGACCAAGCCTGTAATTGGCTTTCAGCAGTTGGAATCCATTGGAAGGCAGTTGGCCAGGCTCTGGTCTGAGAGTTGGGCCCTGTAAGACCTTGGTGACATGTTACTTTTGACTCTAGGTAGAAAGACTGTAATCTGAGGATCTGTGCACGTCTGTGTTTCCAGGACAGTCTGTGTAACTGATGCCAAATCCAAGAGTGAGGCTGCTGACCAGGCCAGAAGGTTGCCTGTGAGCTGTGCTGGCGACCAGTGAAGTGTTCCTGCCCATGCCCCTGGCGGTTTACAGTTGGTTGTGGGTTGGCAGGATAATATGGTGAGAGGGTGCTTGCTCATGTGATATTGGTAATGCGTGTTTAGCAAGGCCTGTAGCGAGTACTGGGCATTCTGCTAAACCATCTTGAAGACACAGATTTCCTGGAAAGTTGCTTTAAGATATCGGAATGTAACTAAGGATGCACCTTGTGTTTTCCTAGATAAGGTGTGTTAAGTGATAGGAGACTGTGGTTTTTCTAAGATCAGGAGACAAAATGGTGAGAAAACAAAAACAAAGATTCATTGCAATAAAATTTATCAGAACGAAATGTGGAAAAGGGAATAGTGAAGAAGAAAATGTAAAAGACAAGCCCTGTAGAAATATTCTATATTTGTGCACCAGAGAAATATTCTTCACTACTGCAATGACTGTAAATAAAGTCTTTTAGAAAGGCTGATGAAGATGAAGGTTTACATACTGCCTGTGAGTTTTAGTTTTTAATTTTTTAATTCTTTTTTTCAGCAGTGCATTTTTTACTTACTAGCTAAAAATACTAGGAGTCACAATAGTGAAACAGTTGGCATAATAAGCAGTTCTAATATTACCAGAGTAAGAATATGTTAGATGTCTGGATTAACAATAAGGGAAGTGTGGAAAGATTTTTATATTTTAGTAAGGGTCTATAGGATCTCACTATGTAGATCAGACTCATAGTGATTCTCCTGTGTTCAGCCTCCCAGGAGCAGGGATTACAGGCATGCACCACCATGCCCAGTCTCAATTCCTGGCTCAGCATGCCCTGGCCACTGTATCTGACTAAGTAGGCACTTTAATCCACTGAGCTATTTGTTGTTTGGACTCTCTCTCTCTCTCTCTCTCTCTCTCTCTCTCTCTCTCTCTCTCTCTCTCTCTCTCTCTCTCTCTCGTGGTAGCAGGAGTCGAACTCAGGACCTTGTGATTACCAAGCAAGCGCTTATTCCATTGAGCTGTCTCTCCAGCCCTATCTCTTTTGAATGATAGAAGAGGCACATTTGGGGAAGATTAAAAGTAGAAGTAGAGCTTGCTACAACTGACCATTTCCTCCAAAAATGAGGAAGATGGAGTAATGCCTCAGGAGTCATGGACCCTTATCCCTCCATTTCTGTGCTAGCTACATTCCTAATGGGTAGAACAATATTCTCACTCTGAGTCCAGTTTAATATTTTTCTAATTTATTTGAAAACTGATAGAAAGGTTATCTAAAGTTGTTTTTGCTTTGTTTTTATTCTGTAGAAAAGTAAGCAAATGACAGTGCTTGCCTGACACACACAAGGTCCTGATCCCTGATTAAAAAAAAAAAAAAAGAGTAAGATAGTGTTTGGTTGTTTCTTTGAAAACTGATGTTGATTGTACCCACTAAATGGAAAACAGAACACAAAGCAATTATCATACTCTAAACAGTGTACTGAGAATAGTGCTGCTTGTGTAGTGGTATCATCCAAGATTCTCAAACATGTATTAAGAAATTTAAGGGCTGGCCATAAAGCTCAGTGGATTAAGCAGGCACAGGGGCCAGGGATACAATCCCCAGGCCTGCCATGTGGGTACTCTGAGACAGCAATTGAGACTGGTTGTGGTGGTGTGCACCTGTAATCCCAGCTTGTGAGAGGCTGTAAACAGGTGGATCACTACAAGTACAATCTAGTAGTGAGACCCTGAACACCCTGTAGACCCTTCCCTAAAATACAAAAAAAAAAAAAAAGGAACTTTAATGCATGCATTATCTTTGTCTTCATAAGAGTCCTTTAAAGATTAGTACTATCATCAGTTTTGCAGGTCTGTACCTGTATAATGATGTCACGGTCTTTTTACTATTAGTTTGTATTTAAATTCATTATTTATAAACAGAACATTAGGCCCTAGGAGGGATGCTGCCTAAATTCTAAGTAATCCTCATTCTTATTCAGATTTTTGCCTTTTTTGTTGTTGCGACAGTACCAGGGATCAAACTTAGGACCTTGGGCTTGCCAGATAGGTGCTGTATCCCCAGCTCCAATTTTTATCTTATTTTCTTCAGTTGGATGTTACTGTGATTTGTTCACAGCTGTTAAGCTATCTGGCAAAGAACTAAGTGAAATATGTGGTATAGAAATTGTGTTTATAACATAAATTTGTTCCTGTCCTATAAAATACAGCTATTGGTAGGCTTATGTGAGGGAGTTCTTCCTAGCAATTGCTCACATTTAATGTCATGCACATGTCAACACTAATCAAATTAACCTAAAGGAAGAAAACATTTTGTGGCTAAGGTTTGAAAATGCTTGGGTACAAATACAACCAACCACTATCTTACATTTTTTTTAATCAGCGATCAGGACCTTGTGTGTGCCATGCAAGCACTGTCATTGGCTTACTTTTCTGCAGAATGAAGAAAAGAAAAGAACACTTTAGATAACTTTGTGGCTAATTCAGTATTAAAACTTGATTCTGCTTTTAGTGTCCTGTATTAGGAGAAAATGGCTTTAAAATTTTTAATCCACCGAGTATTTTTCCTAATCTGTGTTGTGGGTTCATCACTGTTAACACTTATTCAACTGATATTAGGTGCCTACTATATGCCAACAATACTTTTTCTTAGGAATTTGGAATACAACAGTGAACATTTGAGTTTACAGCATTATCCTTGTGGATATTTAAGTGGAGAGAGAAATAAAGTGGAAATGAACAAAGCAGTGAAACTTTATATATAAATATATGCCAGGTTTGTGTTAAGAACTGTGGAGAAGAGTAGAGCGGTGAAGGGCTCTGTGTGTAGTGTCCTTATAATTTGCCGATTAGTAAGGCTACACCAAGATAGCGAAATCAGAACAAAGATTTTGTGCAGGTGAGACATGCAGATAGCTGGTGACAAGAATGGCCAAGAGAGAGAACAACAGTAAGTACATGCACTTGAGTGCAAGCATGGATGGGCTATTTACAGCCATTACACAGAGGCAGTGTAGGCAGGAGGAAAGGGCCAAGATTGCTTAAGGTGTGCAAGCCTGCATGGTGGGTTTCTAAGAAACCCCTAAAGGCTGTTTAAGCAGAGAAGTTGACTTATCACTTACTAAGACCACTCTCGCTGCTGAGCTGAGAACAGACTATTGCAGAAAGTGGTAGAGATAGGGAGCAACCAGTGAGGAGGCCAGAGACTACCCCAGGCAGGGGATGACAGTGATTTGGGCCAAGGTGGAAGCAGTGAGCTACAAGAGGAGTGGTGGGATTGTACAACAAACAGCATTTCCTGATGAACTAGACAGGGAGAAGAAAGATGTCAATGATAGCCTTAAAGTTTTAGCTTAATCAAGTGGATGAATGTAGATTAGGTATGGAGGAAAGCTCTTGTGTTTTATTTTAGACATTGCCATAGTCTGAGTATTTCTGCACCCTCCCCAAATCTGCATGTTGAAGCATAATCACCAAGACATACTAGAATGTCGCCTTTGGGGAGGTGATCAGATTATGAAGCCTCTCCTCTTGGGAGTGGGATGAATACTCACTCCAATGATAGCTAGAGACAGGCGCCTTCCTGTTCTGCCACATGAGGACATATGTAAGGCACCGTCTGAAAGGAACAGGCCCTCATGAGACACTGAATTTGCTAATACCGCGATCTTGCATTTTTCGGTCTGCAGAGTTTTAAGCAATAACTTGCCTTTGTTTGTAAATTTCTTTTGTTTCTAAGTCTATGGTATTTTGTTATAGCAGCCTCAAGGGACTAAGACAGATATGTTAATTAGAAATATTGAGTAGGTTTTTTAGCTCTGTTATGATAAATGTCT
This sequence comes from Capromys pilorides, assembly GCA_004027915.1. NCBI lineage: Eukaryota > Metazoa > Chordata > Mammalia > Rodentia > Capromyidae > Capromys > Capromys pilorides. Next base: position 16,052 of record PVKN010018210.1, read on the forward strand.
GGCTGTTAAAAGTTGACTAAAATGAACTTTGGTTTTCGTCATAGGTTGTAATGGAACATGGGCCAGCATTTCCGGTGTATATTACACAATTGGTTTTATTTGCAATTTAAATTGTCTAGGACAATTTGAGCAGTCCCCCCCACCCCCATGCTCCCCTCCCACCACCTTTTTGAGACAGAATCTCACTAGGCAGTTCAGGCTGGCCTTTGGCTCGCCTTGTAGCCCAGACTGGTCTCCAGCTCTTAAAGATCCTCCTTCCTCAACCTGAGTACTGGGACTACAGTCGTATGCCTATGCCACCAAGCCCAGCTTTAGATACCTGCTTTTGAGAAAATTTAACTTCTCTAATGTCAGTTTCTTTACCTGGGGATAAAACTTCATGAGCTGGCCCTTTAGCATACCGTGCTCTTCTCCTGCCTTTCTGCAAATACAATGCTGTTGTAAATGGTGCAGGAGAGTATATGGTTCTCTGTGGCTTCACATAGATTCCCCCACCACATCACATAATATCATCTCTCTTTTGGATGATGCTAAATTTGCTCACTAGGTTCAGATGGTGTCCACCAGATGTCTCCACTCTGAAAGGTGTCCTTTCTCATTTGTAATGCGTAATCCACGGAATGAAATCTTGAAATCATGTGAAATCCTACATCCCAACACACTGTCACCCAGTAGTTTTAATGTTCTTTGATGATCTTTGCCTGACTTATTTCTTTAGGGATTACAAAATGATGATTATATGTTAATTATTTATTGATAACTTCTTTTTAAAGTTTGTATTAGTAACCCATATTTGTGTTATTTTTGTTCGTATTAGAAGATTGATACCTATCACAACTTTCTCAAAATATTTTAAACTTTATATAAGCTTTTAAATTAAATCTGATCATGCTATA
>PVKN010018211.1:0-16935 GCA_004027915.1 Capromys pilorides
TTCAGAATATATATTTGGCTGTATATTTCCATTCTTTATTAAAAAGCACTTTTGGCATTTTATATTATCTTTATGTGGATCCAGAAAGAAACTTGAACTCTAAAGGCAATTGCTGCTTGACTAAGAAACCTGAGCTGCATGATGTCAGGGCACAAAGAAATAGACATTCACAGTTTCCTCTTTCCACACAGATATGATATATGAAACAGGAGTCTCAGAGGTCCGTTTGGAGCTTGTTTTCTTCTTGTGGGCACCACAACATTTTAAGAAGAGTACTAGGAACTTTCAGGCTGATAATTGCCCCTTGTTCAGTGCTGTAGCAAGGACATGGACTCTATGAAAATAGTTTACCTTAAGATCAGGGTCAACTGTGTTTTTCAATCTTCCTCAATGTTCAGTGTCACCATGTGACTGAGTTCTCAGTGTACTGGGAAATGAATCATGCACACCTCTTCCAACTTTGGCTTATAAAAGCTGAATCAGTGCCTTCATGATGTTTACCCTGCCCAACTACATGAAGTGGAAATGACTTTCAAGGTGATCTTGGAAGTCATGTGTTGAAGATCTGTGATCAAGTGGCTCTCTGAATACACATGTGGAACAATTGATTCTCTGACAATAACTGTTTCATGAATAAGGGGTAAACTTTTATTATGCTATTATTATTAACTTTTAGATTTGTTATGCAAGCTGGTGTTATCCTAAATATAAATACTGCTGTCCCTGAAGACAAGGCTAATCTTTGTGTCCTGAATCTTGCAATTTGCACTGTAGCAAACTTAGAGTGAGGATAGAGTGAGGAGCTTGTGAGGGTTTATGAAGCACAGTATTCATGTTGCACTCATCAAGCCTCATGTCTGCCTCTATCTGCTTTGAGAGGCTGTCCTTTCAAGCGCTTCTGAAGTATGAGGAAAATGTTCTGACTGTGGCCTAGTAAGTATTCTTTCCCCTTGATTGATTTATCAACATCATTCTTCCCCGCTGCTAGGTTTCTGATGAGATTTTTGATCACCAGGGCCTGCCAACTCTGTCCTTATTTTCACCCCTCTCTTGAGGAGTTGTTCATTGTAGTGGCTTTGTTACCTCCAGCTGTTTTCAAAATCTTACCCATTTAAGAAGATCAAAGAGCTCACAGCTCTCAAAGGATGGAGCTGCTGCATGAAAGCTGTATTTGAGGAGAAAGAGAAACTTTCCTTGTCTTATTTTTTTTATTATAAGTCATTGGAAGGAAACTGGTGTCTGTGAAATCTTTTTAAAAATGTCATTTTTTTTGTTGAAAAATATGCATATATCCTGTTAACATTTCTAGAGGTCTTTCTAAATATGAAATTAGGAGACAGTTCTCTTGGATAAATTTGGGGGAACTGGATTCTTTCTATTGCCTAGTCCACAACCAACTCAACCATAAGGTATAATCCAGAAAACATCTCTTTACAGGAAAATCTAGTTCTCACTACATTAAGATATCCTGGTGTATGACCTGAAGAGTAAAGGGTAGGGTCATGCATGACTTGGTTGCTGTAGACCTCAAAGTCTGAGAACCAGGTTAGATGCTTGCCTTCTCTGTGGCTCTATATTTTTAAAAAAATTTTATTTATTTATATTTTGGCCAGCTCAGCCTGCCCTGGGGGTGGGGCTGGTACAGCATGTGGTGCCGGGGATTGAACCACAGTCCTTGCAGTTGCCTAAGTTTGCTTAATCAGGTGCTTTAGACCACTGAGCTATCTCACTGGCTCTGAATGTCAACTACCTTTTTTTTTTTTTTTGTACCAAGGATCAAACTCAGAACCTTGTATTTGCCAGACGTGTTCATGCTGCTGAGTTAGCTCCCCAGCTCCTACATTTCTATTTCCTTCCCGTTGCTACAGTTGAGAGAAAGCTGACCCAGGAATAATGCCTGTGTGCTTACACAGTATCCCACAAGTGTTATCATTAGGATAGGCCCCTTTTCCTACTTCTGGAGATTTGCAATACAGAGGAAGTATAGAGGAATAAGAAAACTTAGCAGTTGGGAAATTCGCATATATATTATAGGTTATCATGTTTATTTCTATGATTTTCAGCATTTAAAAAATTAATATGTTACCACTGAAACTGCAGTGAACTGAATTTCATTGTTTCTGTAGACAGAGGTATTTTTTTTGCTCTTGATAGGTTTTCTTAAGTACTGTTAGCAGAACATGCAATGATTTTTGCATCATTAATGTTTTTGTAATTATTGGAAAGACACCTGAGCATTTTTTTCCTTTTGACCAGAATGCTCCTTGATGTTATCCTAGTGGGATCAACAAGAGATATGCCACTTAGATGAGGTCATGGTTAGGATGTCTCCTTTGAATATATTGTGTCTAATGAATACCAAATTTGATACTTTTCATTAGCCCTCTTAAATTGATTATCTCCATTCACAAATTCCTCAAGAATAAATTGGGGTGCTTCTGTGTTAACTGCCCTTTCATGTCAATTGTGTTGAACTGTCTCAACTTCAGAAGCAATTGCTCTGGTCATGTCAGTATCAAGAAATCCTTGAAGATATTAAAATTCAAATGGTATTTTTAATTTTAATAATAACAAAAGCATCTGTCGAACATGTTATTAAAAATCTCCAGGTGCTTCTTGAACATATTGTTTTAGGTTCTACACTTTCTATGCACCTGGAGATCTTGGAGAGAACAAGAGTCTCATTTTAGAATGTATAACTCTTGAAAGAATTGAACATTATAACAAATAAATTTGGAGAGGAATCTGGACCCTGTGCTTGCCAGGCATGTGCTCTGGTGCTGCACTATACTACCAGTACCCAGCAAACCAATATTAAATTTGTTTAATTTTAATTGTCCCTGAATAAAAATTATGTTGGTTTTTCTTTCTGTGAAATTGGTTTAGTCATATTTTTGTGAGATTGGTTTAGTCATATTTTTAAGACATGGCACAGAAGAGGTAGATTTTTCTCACCCTTTTTTATGGTGCCCTATTTCCCCATGTGAACCTCTGTGAGACAGCTTTTGCTAAGGAAATTGCAGCCCTAGAAGCAGACAGATTTGTTTTAGTGAAATCAAGCAGAGAAGGTGAGCAGCAGGGTAATAGCCATATCCACAGCACATTGTGTATTTGCATGTTGAACAATCCCCCACTCAAGTCACACTAGAGTAACGGCCTGCCCCTTTCTCCTCTATGTCACAATATGGAGCTGCTCCCTTGTTTAAGCAGCAATGACTGTCAGAAGACACAGGAAATGTCCAACCATGTGGAGGCTATGACTAAGAGAAGTCGCAACCAGGTGGGAAGAAAAAGGAGGATCAATGCGCAGAAAAAGAGAAAAAGTAGAGGTGAGGTTCTAGGAGGTGTTGTCCCCTGAGAGACAACTACCTAGCTCTCCATGGGAGTCTGGGAATGAGATCCTAGAGCATCTTAGATCCTTGGAACTAATGAATAGAAAACTCTGACACGAACAAGGAAGAAGGAAACCCACAAACACAGTTCATGAAACATTGGCGATGACACTGGCTTCTTGAGCACCTCTTATCTATGCCCTCCTCAGTGTGCTGGCTTTAACCTCAGTCTGACATCTTGGGGAGCTCAGCCACGTCAACCAGCGAACTCCTAATAGTACCCAAAGAACCCCTGTGTATTTGTGATCTTTGCTTTATATACAGAACACTTTTCCCTGAATCTCCAAGAAGCTTATATGATTTTACATTGTCAGGAACTGGGCTATATGCCTATTCCTCAATCAGTGATTGGTAATGCAGTAGAACTGCCATGATAGGCTGAGGCTAATTATATGGAGTGAAATATTATAGTCTGTCACCATGATACTAAAGGTCTCATACTTATGGGTGGCATGAGATCATTTGTATCTAATTTCATTATATTTTATATAACTATCAGTTAGATTTGTAATTATATTTATAGCTAAAATATTTGAGTTGCATATAATATAAAATAAAAATATTTTGTTGCTTCCACACTAAACTATATGTAGTGAATTATGTCTTACATATGCTATGCATGTACACTTACATATTATTATATGTATTCATGTGATATATTACATATTATGTTATGTTCATGTTTATAGCACTATGTATGAACTCTAAATAAATGAAAGTTTATATGATCTTAGAACTTACCTGAAAGTGCCATATGCTGTAACAGAAATTCTTTGTGCCATCAATATTATTTCCTAGATGACCATTGGCTTTTTAAAATTGTCAGTACATTGTTTTGATTGCTACAGCATTCATGGCTAATGCCATGATTTTGGCAGCTGCATCCAATGCTCCCAATACCTTTCCTGCTTGCCATTCAGAGACAGGTGTTGGCTGTGTGCTTGTGTCTGTACCCTAATTTAGCACTGTCTTCTTAGTGGTCTTTGTGACTTCACTCTTCCTTCCCCCATGGTTAGCAAGATTAGAGTCATCTCAGTTCTGAACCTGTGCCAGAGCTCCTTTGAGGGCAAGGATGGAAGGAATAAGCACTGAAATAGAGGAGGAGGCAAGGCTAAGGGACAGCAAGCAGAGGGCCAATTGGCTGTTTCTGGTTGCAAGAGTTAAGACCTCAAGTTTTGGTTTGATTTTCCATGGAGGGAAGGCCACATGAAAGTACCCTGACTGAACAAATCACAGAAAATGGGCCCCATTAACCAGGAAGCATTTGGCTGGCTTGTTCTCCAAGTACTGTGCCAAAGGCAGAGTGAGAGCAACAAGAGGAAGTTGGCTTAAAGAAAGGAAAGCTGACCTATGGTTCCTAATGGCCTTCTGGGGTGGGCTTAGTCTGAGCTGGTACATCAGTGGGGTTTGTGCAGGGATTCTTTGTTAAGATGTCACCTCAGAAGGCACTAGTGTCTCTCATGGCCACTTGCTGAGATGTTCCAGAAAGAGTCCCATTTGCAGACAGTTTACAGTGTTGGGTGTGGCTGCTTCCCACTGAGAGACGGATGAACTTCTCAAGTATATCCCAAATCCCTGTATGGACATCTGTTTAGGTGGATGGGCCCTCACTACCTCTTGGTCTGCTACCTGAGCCGAGTTAGATTTGGTATTTCTTCTAATAGATCTTCCTTAGCTTGTTCAGGTTACTTGTTAATTCCACTCAGGGCCTTTTGAAGATGACAAATCCCTGATTCATTAAAAATAGTCACAACTTAACATCAAACAACCAATCCAATTCAAAGCTGATCTAATGAGTGACCTGAATAAATATTTCTTAAAAGCTGACCTGCAGATGGCCAAGGAGTATCTGAAAAAAGTGATGAATATGATTGACCACTAGGGAAAAGAATACCAAAACTACAATAAAATAAATATTACCTCATTCTAGTTAGAATGATTATTAAAAGACCAAAAAAATACTAGTAAGGATATGGATAGGAGTGAACACTCTTAAACCACTGGTATAAATATAAATTAGTATAGCCATTATAGAAAACAGCATATCAGTTCTCCCCCCCACCAAAAAAAATATAACCACCATATGATCTAGTAATCTAACTACTGGATATACTATATATATATATATATATATATATATATATATACTTTATATATCCTCATATATAAAGGAAATGAAATCACAATGCCAAAGGGACATCTGCATGCATATCTGCATGTATATTGTAACACCATTCACAATAGCCTAAATATTGAGTTAACCATAATGTTCATCAATTGAGAATATAATATTATAAAGAAAATGTGTATATACACAACAAAATATGACCCAGCAATAAAAGGCCTGGAATCTCATTGTTTGTGATCACATGGATCAACCTTGATTTGACATAGTTGCTAAGTGAAATAAGCCTGGCAAAGAAAACCAAAATACCACATTTTGTTGCTCAAGTAGAATATTCAACCATTAATCAAACATTAATTTCATTCAAGTCCAGAGTAGAATAGTGGCTATAAAAGGCCAGGTAGAATAGGAGGAAGAAAGGATGACTGACAATAGTGAATGGGTACAAAGTCACAGTGCGCTGGGGGATCAGTTTTCATGTGCTATGGGAAGGTAGAATGATTGCGGTGTGGAGAAAGGTGAACTCGTGCACAGAGTAGGTTTTGACTATTCTCATCACAAAGAAGTGATACATATTTAGATGATGGGAACACTAATAATCATGATTTGACATTACAAAGTGTACACATGTATTAAAACACCACATCATACCTATGTGTATGTACAATTATTACATGTCAAGCAAAAGTACAATTAAGAAAAAAATAAAGAAAATAAAAATGTGGACTGCAGAGGATCCTGAACCTAAAACAGAAGCATAGCTGTGACAATGTGGTTTGTGGTTTCTGAGATAAACCACATATATTAGAATTTACATTATTTATTGTGTAATATTACCACCATTTAATCTGGAGGTTGCACATTTGAACAACTCATCATGGTCTGTAGCTTGTGAACATTAACTATGGCTTTGCATCTCCCATCCCTGAAGAGTAGCTTCTGGAAGTGAGTGTTGGATTATATTGCTTGAACCTGAATACTTAAATGATTTTGATTTTGGTAAGAGTTGGGAGAGTGTGTAGGGTCCTATGTTTGAGGAGTCAGGTAGCTTACCTTTTCATCTTTGTGAGAGTACACTCAGCTCACTTCAGTGAGGGCAGTTGAACCCATAACTCCTGACCAGTAAAAGTGATAGCTTCCTTCCCCTCCACACCAGGGGAACACAACACTCCTTGGTTACAATTTTTTTAAATGTAACATATTCTCCTCTGCTAGGGACCTCAAAAGTAGACAATATATAGAAATGTGAGCTGTGAAACTGTATCCTGTAATTTATGGTCAATGTGCTTTGAAGGTGAAAAACACCCTCTAGTCATACAGCATTGCTGTAGCTTCTCTCTGTCCTTTCATCCATGTTTCCCTGCTAGTTTGCTAGCTGACTTGAGTAACCTGCAAAAGAGATCTGAGAGAGAAGGAGAAATGAAGAAGCACACTGGAAAAATTCTTCCTTTATTATTAACTTAAAACTCCATTTGACTTTCTTCCCCTGAGGCTGTCGACTACAATGGGAACATGGAATTGGTCCAGTTAAGCTCAAAAATTCAGAGAAAGTGATTGGTGTAGTGAAAAAAAAAAAAATTCAGTGAACTGGGAGAGAAGACCTGAATGCTAACCGTGAATGTGCTGTTCAGAATTGCTTAACTTTCCAGTGCTTTGTTTCATACTTTGGACACCTTGTTTCTTCATAGCTTTACTTTTATGGTATTTCTTATGTACTGTATTTGTAAGATTTAGCTGTAAAACATAGATAATGCATTAAGACTTCATATTAGCTTATTTTTATTATGTAACAATCATCCTTTGTGTAATGTAAAACTAGGGCCCATTAGTTTATGATTTTGTGGATTGCCCATGCTCAGCTGATGATGCCTGGCCTTCTCATGCCTCTGACACCAGCTGGGGATTTTCTGGGTGATCTAGAATAGTCCCCCTTGCATGTCTAGTAGTGGGTGGCTAGCAGCCAGGATCTGGCTGCTTGTGGGCCTTGGGGCGTCTTGGCTTTTCTCCAAGAGGCTAACATGAATGGAATCATATGATGGACTTAGGGTATCAGTCTCACAGAGTCAGCTAGTAGTTGCTTAAGTACTTTTAAATACCAGATTACGTTAGCTCTGCTAATGTCTAATTGGCCAAAGCAAAACATGTGGTCAACTGAGATTAAGAGGATTAAAAAATACATTCCACTTTTTGATGGAAAGGAAGAAATTGATGGCAATATTTTGTAACCTATTACATGCTGGATTTCCAGATGTCTGATAAAAGTTATTGTACTACAAGATAATACATTTGAGTGTTTACTGTGTCACACCTTATTTCAATTACCAAATTTACATTATTTCTCAATACTTGACCTTACAGACCTTATATCTTTGGAGCTCCTCTAAAGAAAGAAGGTGACTATGTAAGAACCTTATTGTGCTTTACACAGCAGATGTAGTGAAGAAATGTTTCTTATATGTAGAAATTTTGAAGCATGAATTATGTTTTCAGCACAATGGGGAAGTAGACTATTTCAAGGAACACTATTGTGAATCCCTCTGGAAAGTAACAAATCCCTTTTGACATCCCAAATCACCTTCTGGTTTAATTACTTGGTAGGTCAAAGCAAAGGGATTTTAAAATATGGGTGTCTTAGTTACTCTTCTCTCATTGCTGGGACAAATGCCTGGCATCAAAAATGAAGGAAGGAAAAGTTGATTAAGCTCACAGTTACCAGAGGTTTCAGTCTATATTTGGCTGACTCCAATGCTGAGTGGACCAGGGAAGAGAGCATCCAGTTCATGGTGGTGGGACAGCAACAAATGGAGACAGAAATAATTGACCAATCAGCACAACAGAGAGCAACAGAGCAAGAGTCTGTCTCTCTGTCTCTCTTCTGTTATATTCAGGCTCTCTGCCTCTGGCTATCCACCTCAGGCCTCATCCATGGTCCCAGGAGTACTAAGATCCATAATCCTAGCAGTACTAAAACACATAATCCCAGTGGATTATGAGTTAGTCTTAAACTCTAGTTTCTAAGTTCCCGCCCCATGATTGCATGAGGCTTTGAGGGGACAACTAGACACAGACCATCACAATAGGCAATGTGGAAAAGTTTCTGGCCTTGAAATTGAACTGCCTTAGGTTTAGATCTTACCATCTGTGCAATCCTGGTCAAGTTACTTAATTTCACTAAGTTTTAATTCTTTGTCTCTTTCTCTCTCTGTCTCTCTTCAAATACGACTAATAGATATCTACTTCTATTACATTACTGAAAAGATTACACGAAAAGGCAAAAACATATGTAAATGGCCAGATATTTTACAGACATTTAATAAATGAGTATCATATTCTTCCATGTTATCAGATGTTAGATTTTGTGTAACTACATGTTCTACCATATCCCACTGTAGATAAGAACCTTTAAAATATTTGCTGTTTTACAATTAGCTGGAAATTTCTTTCTGTTTGTAGTTTAAGATTACTTTAGTAAAGCTTTATAGTCATTTCCATTCCATGATCAAATTCAAGAGGGTAGGTGAGGAAATGAATTCATAAATCTATAGACATCATGAAGTAAAAAGTCTGCACCAAACCAATTTAAAATAAGCTAGCTGAGAATAACATAGGTGCTGCCTAATATAGTATGGAAATTTATCTTTTAACCTTGATGTAGGGTGTCAAAATCATACAGGGGAAATATTATAACTCCTAACCTGTTAGCTGTCAGACATACCAAGTTGATATTCCCTGAAACTGAAGAATGAATTCTAAGAAACAGTGGAAGTTGAGAGTAGGAGATTTTATTGGGGAAATGACAGCCCCCGAAAGATAGGAAAGGACCTGGAAAATGGATTATCAAAGAGCCCACTTCTTAAAGGAAGTTTTGTAGAGTGAAATACTGAGGTGGATACAAAATCAGAAAATGGTACAATGTGGGACAAAACTATAATCAACCAATAATGTTAAGCAATAGCTGCTTAGATAATTTTGATCCAATGAGGAAGCAGGTCACAGGGAAAATGTATATGGAAAGAACAAGGACCATTTTTGAAAGAGATGAGTCAGGAGGCCCTGGCTCCACCCAGGTGACTGATACATATCTAGGCTTTATTGGACCAGGTGATATCAAGTACAGTATATTGCTTCTCTCTTGGGGAATCAAGCAGGCCTGGTCATTCTTTTCTCTCTCTTGAGTTCTGGTCTCCAATGGATGCACCTCCAGCCATAGCTATAATGTATTCTCATTTTCTACACTGACCACCACAATTGCCTGTAATATTTCGGTCTAACTTCACTGTCTATAATAACTTGATCAGCAGAGAACAGAAAAATAATTAACAAAGTGGAAAGCCGCTATAGATGTCTGCATGTTACTGACCACAAGATGGCCATTAGAGGGATTGTCACCAACTTTGGGTCATTGGGTGGACCTGCAATATCAGCAGAAAACCTAACAGGGTGGTTAATCTCCCAGTGCTATGAGAGCATGGGAAGGAATTTATAGCTAGTGAATTACAAAAGCAGCTCTAATTAGCCCCAGGAGGCAATTGCATAAGAACTACTGAGAACATTGCAGACGCATATTTGCTTCCTTCTCAGGATTTTATATGAGAGCTTGGTAATGAATGTTCTTTAACAATAGGAGCTGAGAGACCTTAGTGCTAATAGTGCTCTGGAGGATAGAGCCTCCTTTATTTGCAATCCTGCAAAGATCAGTTGGATGCTATTGTTAAATCTTAAAATCCCCCCTCCCTGCTTACACTGTGGCTTAAATCAGAAGGGGGAACCATAGAAAAGAATATTTTCTAAGACCCCACCCCCACCTTGCAGTAAGGAAAACTAAATCTAGCACTGATTTGCTTTACAAAAACTTTAAAGGTCTAGACCATTTTTAAAAAGGGATTTTGGGCATATACTTTAAAAAATTCTGCTATAATCTTTCTAATACAGGTTAAAATATTATTTTTATACTCAAAGTTTACTTTGGCTAGATGTAACAATCTGTTTTTCCTGGGTACTGATGAAAAGGTGCTTACTGGATTAATTCTCTAGTGGGATTTTAGAGGATAACTGTAATTTTCTCTCTCTCCAGGCCTTTCCTCTTTTAGCAAAAACACAGAGAATCTGACCTGGTGATGCCACCGTTATACTGTTATAGGTACATGACGTGCTGGAGGAAGTCCCATATATTTGTGTGCAACATCAGCCCTGGATTTTTCCCAAAGTTAGGGAGATCTAAGTGCTGTTGGCTATGGGTAGAAACACTCATGGGCAGCTGTGAGTACATATACAGAGAATAGTAGAGTTTCAGGCATCTCCCTATGCTTGTTATTTCTAAGATCAAGCAATATTCTGGATGAGGAAAGCACAGGGAGGAACTGAGTCTTTTTATTTATTTATTTTTGGGTATAGGATCTACAGGTTCTACAGAGTCTACAGGGTCTCATTAAGTAGATTGGATTCATAGTGATTCTCCTGTATTCACCTTCCCAAGCACTGGGATTATGGGTACATTTCACCACGCCCAGTCTCAATTGCCATCTCAAGGCACTGCAGGGGCCAAGTCAGCACCGCACATCATGGATTGAACCAGCCACTGTGCTCTGTCTGTATCTTGTACTCTGAGTAACTACTATGAAGACAATAATATACAATGTATTAACTACTGTCACTGTCCTATTAGCCTGTTTTGAAACTGTCTCATCTCTATTTCTTTCTCACTATAATTAGTAAAAAAATTTAAAAAATCATCCTTTTCATAGTAGTTTGACTCTAAACTAATCATTTTAGTGTGTTCATCATGGTAGCTGTTATTCATCACTAATGTAGACCTCACCAGAGGCGAACTAGCTTCATTGACCTTTTCTTGGTAGAACCACTTAATTGCTCATTAAGATACCTATTCATGGTCACCTCCAGGAACTGTTTTGTAACTGTCTAGACCTTCTAACGCAACAGATACCAAATCTTCCTTTGGAAACTGATAAATCAGTTTTTGCCTAAATAGTTCAGATGGGCTCGTGTGACCTGTGTGTCCATATTGGATCCCAAGGGCACCCATAGCACCCATTGTCCATTCCCCTGGCAAGAACATCTCATTTTCTTTTGTAGAACCATCTTTATTATTGTGTGGAGTACAGACAGAACAGTAGTTGGCCTTATGCCCTTAGCAGCTCAGCCAATCAGGTACCATTTCCCCCTAGAGTGATGTAAAAAACAGGAAATAAATCTGTTGACCATTGATTCCACAGTGGAACTCTGACCAGCTGGTGTTAGTTGTATCACAATTCCCAGAGCTGCTCTGTTACCAGTGTTATTCAAGTTTAGTCCTTCAGCATTTCTCACATTCTGTGAATAATCATGGAGTCTTCAAATAGACCAAGTTTTGGCCATAGTCAGAACTGTTCTGTTGATATATCTGAGGAAACAGAGACAGGAATGGAATCTTGTCATGTGGCTGGTGTTCTGGTTTTAAATGGTATCACTTCTGGGAAGCAGATATAAATTGTTCTCCACAGTCCATAAAGGAAAATCTATGCTGGTTCCTACTTTTACACCCTGAGGGAGTAATAATTTTTTCTGTTCTCAGGTAACTGCTATGAATATTTATTCATATATATATATATATATATATATATATATATTCCTTTTAAACTCTGAGGGCAAGGATCATGTCTTGTTCTGGTCTATAGTTCTAGGGCATAGCAAAGGGTTTGCCACATAGACTTGTGAGACTGTATAAGGTAATATGATAACTTAAACCTGAATGGTGATGCCTGAGGGGCTGGACTTGTTTGGGATCCATCCCAAACTGTGAGCCTTATTTGCACAGTTGGAATCTTTCCTCTCCATTTTCCCCAGTCCTGTCTTTTTTTCTGTAAGAAAATATAGTTACATTTTAGATATTTCCAACTGGTCTCTTATTAGCATTTTTTAGTTTGGAGATTTCACCTTTGCTTAGGAATTTGTATTTCCTGGATTAATGTCTCATATTTGTGACAATATTATTTTCTGCCCCCCTTGAGAAAAATGCTATGCTAATGGCATAATAGACAAAAGACAAATATCCATATCTAAACTCCCCAGGACCTCTAAAAATAAAAGTTTCCAATTAGCATTCTTTCCTTGGCAGCCCAAGTTTTTTGATTAAAGAGCTTCATTGGCTTTGCAAAGTTTTAGAATTAAAACCAAATACTACAGAGACCTAGGGGCAAGACCTCAAGAATAGAGGCCAGAAAAGAAAACAGAAATAGCAGGTGGAGCCAATAAGATGGTGGCGGTGGTGGTGGTGGTGGTGGTGGTGGTGTCAAAAATAGCCTCCTGAGTAATTTGCTCCTCTTCTAGTGGAGTCTGTGGAGAGTTCCACAGAGGCAGTGTAGTCTGAGAATCAGGAAACTCCAAGGGGCTTGACTGTTCCTGCTTTGTGAAATGCCACTGAATAAATTAAGCAATTTATTTGTAGCTTCTTCCTTTAAAAACTCATTTTATATCCCACATATGTTATGAAATATACATAAATAATTCATACAGAATACCAAAGGTCACTATGGAGTGATTGATTACAACTGGCCTGGATGGATGTCCCCTGTCCACATACCACAACTTTATATCATTGCATACTATAGCTCACCCCTTTTTCCAGCCCACTGCTGCTGCTGTACTGCAGTGTGCCCTCTTGTGTTCATGCTTGGCAACACTCTTCTTTGGCCTTAGTGACTCAAGTCATTTTCTTTTATTTTTGTTTGTTTGTTTGTTTGTTTTATTATGGCTGGCTCAGCCTGTCTGGGGGTGGGGCTGGTGCAGCAACAGCAGTCCCTGCTGTTGCATATGCTTTCCTAAGCAGGCTTCAAATCACTGAACCATCTTGCCAGCCCCTCAAGTCATTTTCTCTAGTAGCAGAGATGAAGGAGTGGATTCACATGTTTTGTTAAGGAGCAAGGGATGGAGAGACAGGATAGGGGTAAAAACTAATGGATAATATGATCTCAGCTGATACCCTAAAAAACTCAGTAGCGTGAATTGCACCACAGAGCTTATCCTGATTTGAGGCAGGTGGTCTGGAACCTCACATCAGCCAGCCATTAGCACATTCTTCCAGGTGAGGTGCTTCTCACTGACCAGAAGCAGCTATCCTGAGGGATGATGAGCCTCAGTGTCAAGTAGTTACTGCAGCTGAAGAAGCATTATGCTGTATGGTTCACCAATAGCACCCAGACTACTGTTAACTTCTGCTTACTGAGTTTTCAGAACTTGGCTCACCCCACATATTCTTTGACATTGATTCTATCTCTGTGTTGAATAAGCTTCTTGAATTTATTGGCTTTATCATACATCATCATACATTCATGGGCCTATATGACCAGCTCTCCTGTATTTATTATTCCTACGGAGGTTTGAGATTCCCTTCCCAATCCCTGTTTACTGTATCTGTTCCAATATATACAATATAGCAGTGTTCTGTAACTGTTATGTGTTGGTGAAAAAATAAGATTCAGTATCTTCTGTTTAATTAATGATCAAGGTTACTTAACTAATATTTGTGAGTCTGAATTTCCTTCTCTATAAATTGAGAATATTTTTTCAGTGGTTTCTTAGTATTGTGAGAAGGTCAAGCCATGGAGCTCTATCTCACCCATGAGGCATGGTGTGAAAACCAGATCTTGCCTTGTCTTACTCACCTGCTGCAACCATGCAAGAGTCTCCTTGACAACACCCATAGAAAAGTGTTGCTCAGAGCAGATTTAAGTATCTCTCCTGGACCCATCCTGTTCTTGGCACTTTGGACAGTTGTGACAGCTCTTTTTGATATTGGGCTGAAATCTGTCTATCAGTAATTCTCCTCTTGAGTCTTATTTTGCCTCCTGGAACCACTCAGAGAAGTTGCTCTGCCTTTCACACGACAGTCCTTATGGCTTGATTATCTTGGGGAGTGCTGCTGTCTTGTCTGCTGTTCTCACCTCTTGCTGACAGTTGCAGCCAAACCTTTGAAGTTCAAGTCTGTCTCCTTCCTCCTCCGGTTGTCATCAGCTCCTTCTGTTACCCACAAGAGATAGGGAGAGTTAGAAGCTCTTTTTTTAAAATTCTTAGGCGAACGGTCCTCAGGAAGGTTTTCTGAGGACACACATGGTATCTTGTCTCTGTTTTTCCAATCCTGCCAACTGAAAGATATTTAGAGAGACCTCACATGCCCTCTGTTTTGCCTCAATATCTTGGTGATAAATAACATATCATTTTTTTTACCTTTTTGGATACAGCATGATTTTATAGGAGTGATGATGAACCACAGGCCAGGTGTTCTACTTACAGTCACCATTGAATATAGTGTTATTGTGTCATTTTAGGCAAACCTTCTTCTGGAGGCTATTGTGGTTCTCATCAGACAAGAGGAATAAGAAGAGAAGTAAACAGAATAGACAGATACTAATGGGTACAAATGAATAGGTATCCCTGTTTTGAAAAGAGAATTAAGGGCAAGAGAGTCCAGACAATCTGGCTTCAAGAGATTGTAAGAACCCTGGCATGACGGGTTCCAGGTAAAAGGAACCCTGAAGAAGAAATAGAGGAGAAGCCCTGGAGGAAAAAAGCCAAAAGTCTGTGATGTGCTAGAAGCCTAGGAAGGACCCTAGGTGGACAGAATGTTCTTCACTGCTGTTGGGCTTACCAGTAAGATGGGAGCTGAACATGTCCAGAGACTTCAGCAACAGAGGCTTTACCTGGTGATCACAGTGTCTTTTTAAAGCTTTTGGTAGCAGGGTGGGGTGACATGGAATAGTGAATTGAGGAGTGCGTGGGAAGAGGGGAACATATGGAGACTGCAAGGATGGATAACTTTCTGAGAAACTTTGGGTGTGAGGAGGAGGACAAAGGGCTAATGCTGCAGGGAAATGTGGGGTGAACAGAAGATATTTTTAAGGTGGAGGTATTTGAGTCTGTTTAAATGTTTTGGGGATGTGATTGAGAAGAAATGGTTGACTAGATAAGAGGGAGATGTAGAACTGATATTCTGGCAGGACCTATGGACAAGATCCAGGCTGCAGGAGGAGGGACTGAACTTGTCAGAGAAGGGACGCAGCCTCAAATGTCACATCAGTGTCATATATTGTTGTGGAGGTGATCCTCTTATTTATGGAGTCAGTCAATATTTCTCCTCTTCTCAGTTCTGCCCAAAATTTCTATTAGATTCTTTTTATCTAGATCTTAATTTTGGATAGCTCTGCCACATATGTGCCTGAGGTGGGGAAAAGAGAAGTTTCAGGACCTTATAAGCACGTCCAAAGTGATTCGATCTAAGCTCTTTCCTTCTTTATTTTACTCAGAAACTGACCAGGCTCTGTACTCAGACTGTATGCCCCTGAACACCTGGGTTCCTTCTCACCTGAATTCTCAAGCTCACATCCTGCTGACTCAGAGAAAACTCTCTCTGATGCTCCTTAAATCAACTGGACAAGCTGCAGTTGCAGGGTGTGTGATGGCCTCACTTCCCCCAGCCTGGTCCAGGCTCCTTTATATTTGGGTCTGGAGTGAATGAGATTCTCAGATACTCTTAGCCAAGTCTATTTTTCTTATAGATGAAATCATCTAATTTGCCTAATTTACAGAAGTGTCTAAAGTTCCATCTGCCTTACCTTGCTCGGTGATTTGAATGCCCTTTAATCTTAACTTGAAGATGTTATTAGAATAATAAAATATACATAAAAAGTAATAAATCAAAATAAAGAAGTGAAATGGAAATGACAAAGTGAAAGAAATGTGGCTGACTTATTTAAAAATTGCAGAAAAAAGAAAACTGTAAGAAATACTGTTCATAAAAGTCTCCAAATATTATAAAACTTAATATTAAAATTTTGAGATAGCTAATAAAATTAGAAATGTATATTTGATAATTTTTCACCTTACAAGAAAAGATCTTCTAATGTACAGTACAAATTCAAAGTATGGTCCAAATACTACTACAAAATTTTTCATAATAAAGAATCTTTTAGAACTCATATGTTTTATAATAAATGGAAAACATGCCTTAAATATACTTAGTTCAAATACAATTTATGTTGTAGTTTTAAAAGTTCAGTGTAGGGCCAGCAAGATAGTTCAGCAGACTAAAACAACTGCTTAGGCAAGCTTAGGCAAAGTGCAGGGATGAAGGTTCAATCCCCAGCACAATATGCTGCTTAAACAGCACTCCAAAGGTGGGCTGAGCTACAAGGAATGGTGGTGCACACTTGTAATTCCAGTGCTGGGGAGGCTGAAAACAGGAGGATCACTACAAGTCCAAGCTGTGTAGTGAGACCCTGTACCAAATATATAAAATGGAAAATAAATAAGCAAATAAATAAATAAAAAAAAAACAAAATTTTTTTTCAAAAGGTAGCATTTGGAAGAATTTTATTTTTTTGTAATCTTATCTCTGATGCCTAAATATTTTATGATGAATAAGAA
>PVKN010018212.1:6164-17024 GCA_004027915.1 Capromys pilorides
CTCCTCCTCCTCCTCCTCCTCCTCCTCCTCCTCCTCCTCCTCCTCCTTCTTCTTCTTTTTTATGGCCAGCTCTGCCCTGGGACGGGACTGGCGCAGCATGTGGTGTTGGGGATCAAACCATGGTCCCTGCGGCCACCTAAGCTTTCCTAAGTAGGTGCTTTAGACTGCTGAGCCATCCCACCAGCCCCATGACTTTTTGAATTCTATGAAACAGAATAAATAGAACTTTCTTTTAATGTTGCAAATGAAACTCCTCCTAATGCTGGGTTAGCCCAAATTCCAAATTAAATCTATTTAAAATGCAATTTCTTGGAAAATAAGAAAATGTGTTCATATCAGATACAACAAATAAACTTGGTGAGGGAAAAATATAAAGTCATCAGATTTTAAGGCCAAATTTCAGGCTGGGGAGATAGCTCTGTGGCACAAGTACCTGCCTGACAAGTGTGAGGTCGTGAGTTCAAACCTGGGTCCTGCAAAAATAAAAATGCAAATAAAAAATAAAATAAAGTCAAATTTCATGGACTAGATTCCAAATGGATACTGATTTTTTTTCTTTTTGTCTTTTTGAGATAGGGTCTCACTATGCCGTTCAGGCTAGCCTTGAGTTCACTTTGTAGCCCAGGCTGGTCTCAAACTCACACCAATCCTCCTGCCTCAGCCTCTCCAGTGCTGGTCTTATAGGTGTGTGCCACCATGTCCAGCTGGATACTTGTTATGGTTTATGTCTAGTTGTCCCCCCAAAGCCTCATGCAATCATGGGGCGGGGACTTCTAGAGTTTGAGACATGAGTCATGATCCACTAGGATTATGTGTTACAATCGGTTTCTCCCTGGAGCATGACCTGGGCCTGCCTAGGATATGATTGGCTCCTCCCTAGAGCCGGATCAGGGGCCCATCCTGGGGTATGATTGGTTCCACCCTAGGGCACAATGGGCCCACATCAGAATGACTGAGCACAAAAAGACTTTTTAAAGAGCTGTTACTCTCTGCCCCGGAGGTGGTTGTTCTTCCACCATGAACTGGATGTCCTCTGCCCTGTTCCACTCAGCCTTGGGCCAGCCGAATATGGACTGAAACCTCCAGCAACTGTGAGCTAAATAAACCTTTCCTTCCTTCATTTTGAGTGTCAGGTATTTGTCCCAGCAACAAGTAAAAAGTAACTAAGACAATACTGATATTTTAGGTAGCAGAAATTCCCACCAAGTTGAGAAGGGGACAGGACTCTTGTAGATAAAATTTTCAGATGGCAAAATAAAAGCTCACTTAAAAATTCTGTTGTAACTAGCATTTTCTCTTCTGATTCTTGGATTGGTCTATGGAATGAGTGAATCTTGCTTTTTCCCATTGATTTCTCCTGCCTCTCCCATATTGACAGTGGAGAGCAGCCAGTTCCCCCTTTTTAGGTTCTGGGGATCATGCATGCTGGGCAAGTGCTCAAGCACTGGCTATACCACCTGTCCTACATTAAAATTTAAAAATTATTTCTCTGCCTGGCAAGAACAAGGTCGTGAGTTTGAACCGTAGTCCCGAAAAAAAAAAATTTTTTTTTTTAAATCTCAGGGCTGGTCAGATAGCTCAGTGGACTAAAGCACGTGCTGAGGTAGAGCACAGTGGGGGTTTGATCCCCAATGTGCTGTGCCAGCACTGTCCCCAGGGCATGCTGAACCAGCTATTGAGTCTGGGCATGGTGGCACACACCTGTAATCCCAGCACTTGAGAGGCTGAAAACAGGAGGATCACTATGAGTCCAATCTATGTAGTAAGACCCTGTAGACCCTGTACAAAAAGAAAAAAAAAAAAAACTCTCAAATATAATTTAATTGTAGTGATAGCTAATTTTTGAGATACAAGAAGTATAGAATACTTAGAATGCCTAGCACAATAGAAATGGCCTAAAATTTCTTCTAAAACAATAAATAAGTAGCTGGGCTCAGGGACAAGCCCTTATCACCCAGCTACTTGGGAGACTGAAGCGAGAAGATCCCTAGTCTAAGGGAGCAGGCACGACTTCATGAGACCCTGCCCCGAGACAAAAGGCAAAGGGGATGTAGCTTAGTGCAGAGCACTTCTTGGGTTTAATTCCCAGTACCACAAAAGATATGAACCAATAAAACAAATTCTTTTTTGTGTGTGGCCCACTCAGCCCACCCTGGGGGTGGGGCCAGCGTGGCATGTTGGGCCAGGGATCAAACCTGGTCCCTAGGCTTACCTAAGCTTGCCTAAGCAAGTACTTTAAACTGCCGAGCTATTTCACCAGCCCCAATTTATTCTTTTTTGTAGCCTGTCAGTAAAAAATTCAAATTTCTTTTTCCCTCCCTTAACCCACTCCTATTTTGATGTCACTCATTTAAAACTCTAGACAACCAGATCTCTCAATTTCAGAAGCACATATCCTTTATCAAAGAGGCATGAAGGGCTGGCAAGATGGTTCAGCGATCTAATGTGCCTGCTTAGACAAGCTTAGGCAGCTGCAGGGACCACGGTTCAATCATTGGCACCACATGCTGCGCCATCCCCACCCCCAGGGCAGGCTGAGCCTGCCATAACATAAATAAAGTTTAAAAAAAAAACTGCAAAACTCTCCACACATTCCCGTGATGTCTCTCCCAGGACTCAGTTACACAGCCTGGATTGCTAATTAGGAGGCACTTTCAGACTTTCTGTTTCTAGGCCAGGTTGAAGTGGAACTTGCTAGACTGTAAGAAGATGCCGTCATTTACGTACATACGTGCCAACTTAGAAATTCCATATTTTTCATGGACAAAAGCATACTGAAAGAGAATTATGGCTTTATAAAAACTTTTATAGAATTTGTGATTATTATGGTTTCACCCTATTCCAACTTGTCTTTATATCTGTGCCCTTCGTATACAAATAGATACTTCAAAATGTTTTCCATATTTGGGAGTCCAAGGATTCTGTGTGTGATACAGCTTACCCCTGGATGTTCTGAGTTTACATTTTTGCATAATACCTTAGTTCCCATAAAGATACTTCTCTAGCAATCTGAAGTCACTACATGTTCTTTCTCTGGTCAATAAAACACCTCTTTTTACCAGAATAGACAGAGGATGGAAATCTCATTATGTTTAAAGCATGTCTGATTTTATCAATTAGGTAATTTAAGATAGTTGTCTTTTGTGATAGCTGCTGATCCACTTGGGGAAAATGACTGTTCATATAATTAGTATCATAGAAATGTTTCCTGCCAAATTTCTGAGACCAGATGACTCATTCACGCTCCACAGCAGCTATTTCAAACTTCCCAAATCTGTGACCACTCCTTCCTACCCTCTCACTGGCAACACTGACCTCACTTCCTACAGTATAGATAGAACAAAAGTCCTGGCTTCTCAATATAAAACATGTAATTCTACTGCTGCTGCTTTATGTTACAATAAAGCGCTTATCTTTACTGCTTTTTAATGTTAATCCCTCTTTCCTAATTTCGATTCATTTTCCCTTTCCTCCTTCTAAGGAACATGACACATCAATTATCCTTTTTGTTTTTTTATATGTTCAATCTCTTTCTCTCTCATCAGATCTCTTCTGAGTGAGCAATCATTTTGTGTTCACACTGAAAAAAAAAATCTGCCTGAGGATGACAACAGAAAAACAAAAGGATTAAAGGACACGGATGACATCACAGAACCACTGCACCACTGATACTTGCCAAACTCTGTCCTCATTCCTATGTGAAAAAGTAGTCTCGTACAGGTCAGCCCCTGCCATCAGATTCCGTCCTGTGTCCCCAGCAACTCCCACCCAAGGTTCTGCACACCCCCACTGCCCCACAGCCCCCCACTCCCCAGCTCTGACTGTCTGGCTGCCAGCCACTCATGGCATGGCGATCTCCAGTGGCCCTACTTGTTGTGAAATCCAGGAAACATTTTTCAATTCTTGTGTTACTTCACCTCTCAGCAGCGTTTGACTCGGTTGTCCTAGTCCTCCTTTTCTGAAACACTCTTTCCAAAGCCCCCGTGATCAGCACTCTCTGGATTTGCCCTTCTCCTCCCTGCTGCTGCTGCCCTGGCCCATGTGTCCTTGTTCCTCCTCTCACCCCAAGTGCTTAGGACACAGCACACCTTGCCTCGAGCCCTCGGGCCACCAGCCTCTTCTCCCTCCTTTGCCCTGCTCAGTCTTCCACCCCTCAGCTCTCCATCCATGCCCCCCTTCCCAGGGCAAATTCCCCTACTGCACATTCTGTCCCAGCTTCCTTACTGTACCTGACCCTTCTGAGATGGGACGCTGAGGAGGCTGCCGCCTCTCCAGTAGGAAGTGCCACAGAGACACCCATTGAGTTTTTCTATTCATTGTATGCCCAAATCTTGCCATATTCCTATTCTGTAATTGTAGGAGTCCCTTCCAGGTTTTCGTCTCAGTCTAAGAAGTCAGTATTTGGAATCCCAAAGATACATTATTGGAATCTCATCAAATTAATTTCACTCTACCACTGCCAATAAAACCCACAGCAAAAGTAAAGACACTACAGCATATTTATAACTCCTGGGGAACTAAGGAGCTTAAGTCCAGCCATGAAGGTGGCTTTCCAGAACGAAGAAAGTGACACAGGGCCTCATCCGGTTTTATTCAGTGAAGGAATGGCTTGAGGAGGAATGACTGAGGATTGTGGGAGGTAGGTGAGGACTGTGAGCTGAGCTAGGTGGGGGGCCTACATTTACCTGTGCCATAATGCAGAGAGGATATGCAGAGAGTAATCTGCACAATGCTATTGAGATAGTATCTAATGCTTTGGGCAGTCTGGTGCTTCAGCTTTGACATAGTCGTTCAAGGACCAGGAAGTCATTGTCTCTGTCTCCAGGCTCAGTCCCAGCCAACAGCGCAGAGCATTGGCTCTTTGTCCTGTCGCAATCTGGTTCATATTAAAGAGCAGCAGGTGTAGGTTATCAGGGAAACACGCATGCCACCTTCAAGGACTATTACTGGCACCTCAGCTAGACCAATATACATTGCTTAAGGCCAATTGAAAGGTAAAACAGAAGTCCTAGCCAGCTCTGTATATATCAATACAAGGAAATAGGGGCAGGCTCAGTCAAAATAGAGACAGTCACTCTTATTTCATCTGCATTTTTTTTTTTCGGCTGGACTGGGGTTCGAACTCGCAACCTTGCACTTGCCAGGCAGGCACTTGTGCCATGGAGCTGTCTCCCCAGCCACCAGTCACTCTTATTTCAAGGAGAGCTGCTTAGGTGGTCCTCCACATGTAACAAGTACTCAATAATTATTTTTGAGTGCACAAGTATGTAATTATATGATGTATCGGCTTTCCTCTCATTATCTGTTTTCTTCCACTCCATGAGCAGGACACATGCTGTGTTATATAGCTCCTGACACACAATGCAGAGTTTACACTGCGAAATGTAACAAATTGATTTTTAAGTTAATAAAAGAATAAATGAACAAGTAGAGTTCCAAGGAGCTAGTTCTGGTAGTGTTACCCTCAGCAGCACTCTGCTTGGGCTGTGTGCACGTATGTTGGAAGGGACCAAACCCAGGGCCTTGCACAGTTAGCCAAACACTCTACCACTGCACTACATCTCTAGAGCCATTTTATCGTCTTTTTAAAAATTATTATTATGTATTTAGTACAGAGTCTACAGGATCTCACTACACAAATTGTTGGTTTGTTTTTTTTTTAACTTTATATTATGGCCAGCTCAGCCTGCCCTGGGGGTGGGGCTGTCGCAGCCTGTGGTGCCAGGGATTAAACCGCAGTCCCTGTGGTTGCCTAAGCTTGCCTAAGCGCCACTTTAGACTACTCAGCTACCTGGCCAGCCCTTCATTGTCTTTTGATATAATTTCTGGTTATAATAGAACACTACAGGCAGAGGAGAGCCGAGCGTGGTGGCGCACTTGGGAGGCTGACACAGGAGGATCGATGTGAGTTTGAGACCAGCCTAGACTACAAAAGTGAGCTCAAGGCCAGCCTGAGCTGCATAGGGAGACCTTGTCTTTTGTCTCAAAAAAAAAAAAAAAAAAAAAAAAAAAAAACAGGCTGGGGAGATAGCTCAGTGCCGCAAGTGTCTGCCTGGCAAGCACCAACCCTGAGTTCCATCCCAATACCAAAAAAAAGAAAAAAAACAGAACAGTACATACCTTTGTTGTCTGCAGAGAAGAGTCTTTTAAGAAATATTATCTACTATGGGGCCGGCGAGATGGTTCAGTGGTCTAAAGCGCCTGCTTAGGAAAGCTCAGGCAACTGCAGGGACTGCGGTTCAATCCCCGGCACCACATGCTGCACCAGCCCCACCACCAGGGCAGGCTGAGCCAGCCACAAAATGAGTAAATAAAGAAACAAACAAACAAGCAAACAAATAAATAAAATTAAATTAAATTAAAAAGAAATATTATCTACTAATTCTCTTCATAATACATCATGCCTAAAATAGGCTGCCTAAGCTGCTATGGAAATCTGTATGGCAGTTCCTCAAGGACTAAAAATAGAACTACCACATGATTCAGCTATACCAGTCCTTGGCATATATCCAAAGGAATCAAAGCCAGCATACTACAGATACCTGCATTCCCATGTTTATTGCCAGTTCACAATAGCCAATTACAGAATTGACATAAGTATCTGCCAATGAGTAAATTGTAAAGAAAATCTAGTGCATATACAAAGTAGAGTATTATTCAGAATGAAATAATGTCATTTGCAGGAAAATGGGTGGAAGTGGAAATTATTATATTAAGCAAAATAACCCAGACTTAGTTTTCCCTGATGTATGAATCTAGGCAGAAGGGAAGGATGACATAAAAGTAAAAGAAAGACTATTAGAAAAGAGGCAGGGGGTGGCAGGGAGATAGCTCAGTAGAACAAGCACTTGCCTGGCAAGTGCAGAAAAAAAAAAAAGACAGAAAGAAAAAAGAAAAGAGGCTGGGGGCTAGTCATAGTGGCACAAGCTTGCAATCCCAGGATTCAAGAGGCTGAGGCAGGAGGATTGCTGTGATTTTGAAGCCAGCCTGGGCTACACAGGGAGACCTTGTCTCAAAACACAGACAAACAAAAATAGAAAAGAACAAGGGCAGCAGAGGAAGAGGGGAAGGGAGGGAGAGGAAGGTCACTAGGGGGGATGATATGACCATACATATGTCATATGTATATATGGAAAGAGCACAGTGAAATAAAATAAAACATAAAACGAAACAAGCTCTCTGCGAAGATCTTGTGTCTATACACTTCTCTTCATTGCTACCATGCTAGTAGAAATCGCTATCATACTTTCTCCGGACTGAACTGGACCATACTTCCCTTAGTATCACTGGCCGACTTATATGTAAACTTGGTTTGTGCCAAGTTTCATTTGAGTCATAAGGCCAAGGAGCACATGTGATTATGTCATTCCCAAAAAAGCTAGGCACGTATAGATATGGAAGTAGCTTTGTATTTTGCTGTGACTCTGATTTGCATTTAGCAAAGCACTTCATTCTGTTAAGGAGAAGAAGCAGTTTTAAATTAACAACGAATTTTTATTTCCAAATGACCAACCTGAAAATATTCTGTTAAAAAAAAAACATCATCCAATGATTTCCCTGTCAGTTCTCCCCGACTGCCCCGCCCATGAATTCCAAGTGACAAAGGTGCCTGAGAAGTTCCGCCATGCTGACCAGAGGACTCCTGTACACAGCGAGACAGCCCTGACAGTACTTTCTTCTTTGAGGCCAATTATGTGCTTCACATCCTACGCAGGGCTCTTCGTGTCTTTTCTCCTTGACAAACCTTCCTGAACTCCTTGGCTCCTCACAGAGCAGCCCCAGAACCTGTCATATGCATCTACCCACAGGTGTGCGTGTGAAAGCTTAGAAAATTTCAGGGCCCAGATGCTTACCCTCATCAATGTGCCCCTTACCTATGTTTCTTCTTGGATACCAACTCCAGCCAGGCTGTACTTGGTCCTAAATAACTTTGAAGGCACTAAGTGACCAGCTTTGCTCACAACCAGTCAGGAGCATTTCGAATCGTTAAATGAAATTGTAAATCTGCAAGTCATTAAGAAAGAAGTCATTTTGGAAGCAGCAAGAAGGGGTGATGTGCAGAGACCCACTTTGACGTTGGGATGCATGTTTAAACACACAGCGCAGGGGCTGGCAAGATAGCTCAGCGGTCTAAAGTGCCTACTTAGGCAACCATGGGGACTGCAGTTCAATCCCTGGACCACATGCTGCACCAGCCCCACCCCCAGGGCAGGCTGAGCCAGCCATAACATAAACAAATAAAGTTAAAAAAGAAAACCACACACACACAAACTTTGTAAGCATCTTTAAAAAAAAAAATAAACAGCGCAGGGCTATTAAAAAAAAACCTACACTAAGATTGCAGAAACATTAAAAATCAAATTACATTATAAGTTTTTTAAAGAGCTGTAAATGACACTCTCTTCTCCATGGAAACCTTTCTCTAAAGCTCTAAGCATCTTGGTGACTAGGTTGAATAAAAGTTGGCCTCCTTTCTTTCCAGCTCTTCATTTTTCTCTCTCTCAGAGAGGCAAAAAGAAACCATCTCACTGGAAGATTTAAGTTTCACTTGCTGAAGTTTCTAGCTGGGTAAGCCGAAAGCAAGAAGGCTGGAGGTGCAATAGTAGATGCATGGTGAGCATGTGGGGGGCCCTGGCTTCAATTCTCAGCATCCAAAAAGAAAAGAGGAAAGCCAATTTCATGTTGGCATGATGGTAGACAGTATTAGGGGCTAGGGAGAGAGCTCCATGGCACAAGTGCCTACCTGGCAAGTGCAAGGTCTTGAGTTTGAACCCCGGTCCCGCAAAAGAAAAAAAGAGAGAAACAAAGAATTTGGCCACACTCAAGTTTAATAATGGAAGATTATTAAATATTTGGCCTCAGGGCCAGCAAGATAGCTCAGCGGTCTAAAGCACCTGCTTAGGCAACCACAGGGACTGTGGTTCAATCCTCAGCACCACATGTTGTGCCAGCCCCACCCCCAGGGCAGGCTGAGTAGGCCATAAATAAGTAAATAAATGAATTGTTAAAAGATGAAAAATATGGGCTGGCTAGATGGTTCAGCAGTCTAAAGTGCCTGCTTAGGAAAGCTTAGGCAACTACAGGGACCATGGTTCAATCCCCAGCACCACATGCTGTGTCAGCCCCACCCTAGGGCAGGCTGAGCTAGCCATAAAAATAAATAAATAAATAAATATTTGGCCTCCTCATGTAACTAATATAGTTGATAGTGTTGTTCTTGTCAAGAAAACAAATGCCCTACAGGGTCTTGACTACTGATATTTTAACCAGCTTACCCTTTTGAATTTTGAGTGAAAGGCACTATGTTATGGACCACTGGGTTTCCTTGAAAGCCTGAGAGCCTCTAAAGGGAGGCGGGAGAGTGGAGGGTGGGAATCTCCAGAGCCTTGCCCCTTGGGCAAAAGGGAGTTTCTTCAGATTTGGCATCAGGAGAAGCAGCAGAGAAGAGCAACTGGCCAGGGGAGGTAACCTTTTCATACTCTGGGCTAGAAGCAAGCTGGCAGGAGCTTTAACTAACTCAATTGCAGATTCTCCGAAGGGAGTGATCGCATTGCCCCAGAGTCATTTATCATAGTGCACTACTTTGCAAACAAGTTCCTAGGACCTTGCAGGCACTTAATGCTGAACCCTAACATAAGCATTAAAATGCCAGCATGCCCATTACACGTTCCAACTACAAAAATTGTGAGTTTATTCACTAAAAATGGAAACTCATATTGGAGTTTATTAAGCTATGTAAACTTCATTTTAAAAGATTTAAAGTCTCTAAGAGGTATCTATCCAAAATTAACATCCAGCAACCACACCTTGGGCTAGCCCTGTTTTGGCAACACCTATAGCCAGATCTTGTTACAGTTAATAAATCCATCCCTGGAACTGCTGACCTCAGGAAGACCAGTGTCCCCTCAACGGCAGATCCACATTCTGGGCAATAAGCAATGTGCTTAAATTGCCTGGAAGCCTGGTCTCTGTGCTTGGGTATCAGGCTAGCATAGCGACCTTTTCACAAAGAATGGAGTTTTCATCTTTTCCCCAAACAAGCTGCTGTGTCATTAAATGAGCATCACATTTTTTTTTTTAATTTTATTTATTTATTTATTTGTTTGCTTGTTGTGTTTGTTTGTTTGTTTATTTATTCATTTTGTGGCTGGCTCAGCCTGCCCTGGTGGTGGCGCTGGCGCAGCATGTGGTGCCGGGGATCGAACTGCAGTCCCCGCAGTTGCCTGAACCCTCCTAAGCAGGCGCTTTAGACCACTGAACCATCTCGCCGGCCCATGCATCACATTTTTAAAGAATAAATTTTGCTCAGCTGAATACAATATATTACCATTAATTGACATCCTAGTTAATACATTGAATACTATGTGCCAGGTACTCTGCAGGTCATGAAGAAACAAGCATTAATTGGGGGTGGGGAAGCAAATAAACAAAAAAAAAAAAAAAAAACTCTCACCAAAAACTCAACACAGTAACCAAAAAGTTCCTTGAAGAAACTGACACAGATCCTCTACCTGTATTTTATCCATCCAGTTTAATCTCAAAAGCTCATCTCAGTTTTCATCTCTTTATTCATTCTTTTAGAACAACTCCACAGGCACAGCGGGGCTGGGGGTTCAATCCCTGGGCCTGCTGTACTGGTCCTGCCCCCAGGGTGCACTAAGCCAGCAATTGAGATGGGGTGCATGCCTATAATCCCAGCTCTTTGGAGGCTGTAAACAGGTGGATCATTATGAGTTTGATCTAGTAGTGAGCCCCTGAACACCCTGTAGACCCTTCCCTAAAATATGGGAAAAAAAAAAGAGGGGGGGAGGGCGGGCTGGGAGATAGCTCAATGGCACAAGTACCTGCCTGGCAAGTGTA
>PVKN010018213.1:0-16940 GCA_004027915.1 Capromys pilorides
CATCTATGAAAAGGAGGCACATTTCTTTGGGATGGTTCAATTAAAAAAAAAAAAAAAAAAAAAAAAAAAACACCTCAAGAAAGTTAAGAATGAGAGGGAAATGTACCGGATAGGGCTAAATCATACAAATCTAGAGGAGCTTTGCACTCATTTTAGTCTTCTTTCCAAGGATCTATTTCATCCATTTTAAAGATGCTATCATATTTTTATAAATTTTATACTATGGTTCTAGATTGCATAAGAAAGAGTGCACCTGGGCCAGCCAGATAGCTCAGTGGACTAAAGTGCCTGCTTAGGCAGAGCACAGCAGCCAGGGTTCAATCCTCAGTGTGTCATGCCAGCCCTGCCCCTGGAGATTGGGACTGGGTGTCGTTGCACACTCCTGTAATCCCAGGGCTTGGGAGGCTGAAAATAGGAGGATCACTGAGTCTAATCTATGTAGTGAGATTTTGTAGACCCTGTACCAAAATACATTAAAAAAAAAAAAAAAAGTACACTGGATGTCCACCAGCAGATCCAGAAGCACAGAAGAAGGCTTGGCCCTGCAATTATAAATTGGAAAAATAAAGAAATACTTCTGTGATTTCAGTTAACATTAAATAATAAAATTTAAAAGAGGAAGAAATTCACTTATAAGACCATGTCTTCCTCTAGGCTACCTGAAAATTATTGAATGACACAGTCCCTGACACATGAATACTTTCCTCACTGATAAAACAAAACAAAAAAATGAAAAATGGTCGTGACTGGAAAATAATGTGGCTCAAGTTCAGGTTAGTTTGGAAGCTGGGCAGCAGGGATTGGGAAAAGGGGTCGCTGGGGCTGGCCAGAGCTGTAGCTGGAGGTGGGGAGGGGGCTTCAGAGGAAGGGAGGTCAAGGGACACCAGTGAGCATGTGATGTTGGGGGAGGGGGAAAACTGGGCATCGGGCATCACTGCCTGGGTGGAGATGGGAGAAGAGATGAGGAGCTGTGTGGGGAGCACCCTGAAACGGAGGTCTGTCTATCATCTATCTGTCTGTATCATCTGTCTGTCTGTCATCTGTCTATCTATCATCTGTCTGTCTGTCTGTCTGTCTGTCTGTCTGTCTACCTATCATCTGTCTGTCTGGTAGCATCTATTGTAATGAGGATCAAACCCAGCCAGTACTTTGCACCCAAATATATCCCTGGCCATTTTTAGCTTTAATTTTCAAAAAAAGTCTCACTACACCCCCAACTTGCCCAGGCTAGCCTTAGCTGGAAATCCACCTGCCTCAGCCTGCCAGAGTGCGAGGCCCCTAGGCCTGTACCGCCATGCCCAGAGATCTGTCTGCGTCTAAGGAAGTAACAGATGAAGAGGCAGCTTTCTCTGCGGGAGGATCTGCAAGTCAGGTGGCATAAGAGGGGCAGATACTGCGCATGCTCAGTTCACTAAACTGGGAAGTCGACTGGTCCCTGCAGCTGTCAGCTCCCCCAGCTGGTGCCCTCGCAGAGCAGCACGGGTCGCAGCAGCCTTGCAGGAGCGCTTGAAAGCCTGCTCCACGCCGACAGCCCAGCCTGCGAGAGCCACCTTCTTTACTTCCTCAAATGCGATCCTTTCCTCTTATGAACTTCCAGGAGTCGTGTGCTTGCATGTGTGTGTATGTGTGTACATCTGTGTGTGCATGTGCATGTTTGCATGTGTGTGTGTGTGCATCTGAGTGTGCAAACGCAGTCCAGTGTCATGTTTCTGAAAGCATTAACACTCACAGTGGTCTCGCTTTTCTCCAGCATGTGTCCTTCAGGCCAACAGCACCGTTTGCTAAGGTACCAGCCAATGATAGACGGTTCTGGAATAGGAAGTTTGTGCTCCCCTGTACCTGCGCTCAAACTGAAAAGCACTGCACACTCTGCCCTCGGTGTTCACTCTCTGCCGGATCTCTGCGCGGCTTGTCTGCTAATTATCCACTGTAATTGGAAACACAGGTGAAACAGGCCTTTGTGTTCAAGTCAGATCAGCCCTAAATCATTGCTGACGATGGGCTCACAAGCATGACAGAGGTCCTGGGAGTCAGGCCATGGCCCCCAACAGGGTACATATGTGTGTATGTGTGCAGGGCTGGGGTGGATACACACTGTCAAAGACGTGAAACTAAGGGTACCCCGTGCTCTAGAAGATGCTGCCAGAAGCCAGCCAGAGGAGCATGCTGGGAGTTTGATGAAATTCAATGAAAATCTGGAACACTTCTAATGAAAACTGGATTTTCTTATCTTCTCTTCCGTAGAGAGTTCCTGATTAGTAGTTCAGAGCTCTGAGGAATTAACCATCTATCACTTTAAATGTTTATTTTATGTCCAGCTTATTCTAACATTTTTATTCATCTTAATGAGAAGTAATTGGGCTTCCTATTGCAGTGTTTCATTTAAAAACGGGCGATATTAATAAGGATGGAAAGCACGCTAAAATCCGTAACTATCCTCCGGACTTTACCAGGCTTCTATCTACCCTAGAAGTCACAATTTTAGATTGAAAATCGTATTCGGTGCGTTTGAACCACATCCTTCTCAAGGCTGACAATGCTTTTACGGTATGTCATTATGTCTTCTGGGAATCTTGACATTAAAACATATCCTTGGTTCTCACTTAAGCCAATTTTATAGGGCAGGCAAAGAAAAGACAACGTTTTGCAATGAAAGCACCTTCTCCCATCTGGCAAAATGGCTCTCTGGACTCTATTGTGGCTCATTGTCTAAAAATAGGATGAAGACAAATTGTTATCATTTGCGAAAGCCCATGACAATAATGATAAATGAACAAATTTTTTTGCCCTCTGAAGTCATTGCTTAAGGCTTTCTCTGGGATCAACAATGTTAAACTGGTAAACTTGCCTCATCTGCATCCGCAGAAGGTTTACAAATGGCTCTGTAAACAATTTTAGCCAGAGCGTTAATCTCTCCTACAGAACTAGGGCTTTGAGATAGATGATTGATTTGCAATTTAAAATGACACTGAAATCCCCGAAACAGATATGAAAGAAACTTTCAGTGAATAATGTTTTAGTTGACAAGAAAAGATAAGGCACATCTTTCATCTGATAGTGGGCTGTTTTTGATAAATATTGTTCATAATGGAGAATTTTGGAATCATTAATGTGTGGATAGAGCATTACTACTTTTTGACTGAGGTTTTACAATCTGGTTTCTTTGGACAGAAGTTTTGTTTTGTGCAAAATAAACTTGAGGGGGCTGTGTGATAAACACCCATGAGATTATGTTGTTAGGTAACCTGGGTAACTGGTGAGTGATGACAGTGAAGCCAGGCTCAATCTTGAACCTGATTGAATCTCAGAACACCAAGTCACTGTTCCCCCACACCACAGTGGGCCGATACTGCCATATTTCCATTCTGGTGGTGTGGTAGGTCATGTAGCAAGGGGCTCACTGTGCTCCTTTGTTCAGGGACACCTCCATACTCCCTGGATGCACATTTGCTCCACACCCTGCCTCTGTGGCCCCCATGACAAGGGTGAGATCTCAAGCATGTGCCTGAGGACAAGCAGAGCCCTGTGTCCATCATATGCATTCCAAGGCCACACCCTTGAGATAGGGACAGCGGCACTATCTAGTACCAGACTTTTTTCCCTCAGGTCTTAGTTTTCCTTGTGACCCCATTTCCTCTTCCTCCTGCTTTCTCTTCTCCTTTTCCCATCTCAGGACAAGGGTACGTACTCCAAGAGTCAGATTGTGGAGTGACCACAGGGCTTGTGCTCTAGACTTTGGGCAGGATCAGTGCTGGTGTTCCAAGGCATGCTGCATGGCAGGGTGGTCCTGGCCTTCCATGTGTGCCTTCTTATTGCTCGGCCTTAGCCACCCTCTTGCTACCCTTGAGGAACACTCTTTTGGGCCACCTCAGATTTGGCTGGACATCTCTCCTTCCAACTCCACTATGTTGGGGGCCAACCTTGTCCCTTCCAGCAGTGCTGTCATAACTGGATTCCATATATTACTGTGCACATCACAGTATTTCGAAACAGGATCTAAATGATAAGATGAAAATTATGGCCGAAGTGTAGCAGATAACAGTGCAAACTATATATTTCAAAATTTTTGGGATCTTGGAAATGTGCAGATTCAAGCCTCCCTTATGCAGAAAGTGGACCTGTTTAGCCACATTAAGGCCATGCCATGGGCTTTGCTGGATTGCCAGCTATGCCAGAGGCTGACACGGGACGACTGCAAGTTCAAGGCCAGCCTGGATAACATAGCAATACCCTGACTCAAAATAATAAATACTATAAAGCGGATCTGTAACTCTGTGGTAGAGCCCTTGCCTAGAGTGTGTGAGCCCCTGGATTCAATTCCTAGTTGGAAACAAAAGCAATAACAATGATGAAAGCAAAAATTAACCATTCTATCCTATTTATTTTTAATATTCTGTAGGGCCAAGAACATAGGACACGTAGGTGCCAGAGATAAAGATGGAGCAAACAGATTCATTGCTTCTTCCGCAGAGACTTGACTTTATGTCCATAACGACCTTAGTGAGGACTGAAAGGCATGTATCACATTTCAGTGTGTTTATTGAAAACTGTGGACCAGCTATGCCGAGCATAGTCCTTTTCTTAGGCTTCCACATTTTTCATGGTTGCCCTCCACTTGCAAGGTACAAGGCATTTTAGGAAGATTTTTCTGTCCACTTGGCTATTGTCAGCCCTAGCAATCTTATATCCAATCTAGAGAATACAGGAGGTGGTTGGAGAATGTAATTCATGTTTAAAGAAAAAGCATTAATAGCAAAAAGCAGATTGGCAAGGACAATGGGCCAAATCTGAAGCAAGGTGGAGTATTTTGAATATTCAGAGGGAACCCATTGAAATACATCTTTTACTCTAATAGCTTTTTGAAATTCAATGTTCACCATATTTTATGATCACTCCTCAATGATCAATCTGTTTGTGGTAGTTTTTGTCAAATAAACACACTACACTCATCCACTTTGTTCACTAGATACGGCACCGTGTGACTTCTTGGTCTTCCCCAATGTCAAAGTGATCGTGACAGTTCAGTGTTTTGGATTGATTCAGGTATCCAGGCAGCCAGAATAGCTCAACACTCACCAGGACTTTCAGAATTGTTCCAGAAAGCAGCAAGAATGATGGTATATGTGTATTTGAAGCTAGGGAGAGTATATTAATGGAATTACTGACAAAGTATCTTTTACTATGATAAATTTTTCAAAATAAATGTGAACTGTATTTTTTAAAAAATTACACCTCATAGGATGTTGTTATTGGGCCTTAGGGTGTCCACAAACTGGGTTTCACACCTACTTGCCAAAGTATGATTGACCCCAGCACTTATGATATCTAGTTTTGGGGGAAATTGTCTCCTTTTCCTGCTGAGCAGATATTCAACCTTCATCCTGCAAAAATATAGGTTTGACATTGAGTCACCCTAAATTCCATAGATTGTTTCCCCTGTTCACAGTCTGTGAAGCAGAAACCTGTGAGGGACACAGCCCATATCTGGACAAGTTCTATAAGACAACAGTCAGCCCTAAGTAAGTACCTGCTTCAGGTGACTGCCACCCTGACCTCAAGTGACCTCATAAAGATTGTTACCACGAGCACTCTGGGTGAATGGGGACAAAGCTGGCACCCCTTCTGGCTCAGAAAGTTATGTGACTATTGGTGGACCTTCTCACTATCAGGGCTGGTAGGAGTAGATGGGACAGTCCACCTACCCTATTCTCCTTGGGACATCAGATTTTCTTGTTTTGTTTTTTCCCCCTTCTCTCTTTTGCCCATTGGTTTGAGAAGAAATCTCACAGTAGATACTGTGCCCACTTTAGGAAGAGGGCAGTGCTTAGAATGTCCAGGAGTCCACACTGGGCCATCTATGCCTCAAAGGTCGTAGCCTGAACATTACTAGGCAGAGAAGTTCTAGTGCCATGAGGGGATCCAGCATGGCCTTCCTGTGACTCCCAAGGGACCTGGAGTAACAATACCAACTATGGATATATCAGTCTTTTAGAGGGACTCTCATGTGTCCTTGGGCATCGGTGCCTGTGGCAGCCACTAGCCTGCATCCTCCAAGCTGTACTCACTACTGGGAGAAATGTAGATTGGAGAACTGCATGGATTTTGCCAGGCTGGGCTGGAAGGACAATGTGGAAGGACAGAGTGGCTCTGGAACCCGCCTAGACACATGCTGTCACTCCAGAAGTGAGAAAGCGCATTGGGTAGCTTGTAAGTCCAGCCCTTCCTCCTATCCTTCTTAAATTATAAGCAACAGCTCCCCCAGTCCCACTTTACTACTAAGTGCACATTGTATAAATTGCTTTGATAACCATATTCATCCTCTACCTTATGTTTTGAAGTATTCCAACTTGCTTTAGTTTTATTAATGTATTTCTTTTATCTTCCATCTGAATAGTGTTCTCTATGTAAAGTGACCAAATGTGATTAATGATGAATAGATTAAGATAGGACAGGGTGTTTGAAAAATGACTTAAGGACCGTATGTAAGTCACTGGCTAGAGTCCCAAAATGCAAATTCTGGTTAAGTTAATGACTGGAAAATCATGATGGCCCAACCGCATGAGCCTATGCATTATCTAAAATGGCATTATAAACAATAAATAATTAGCATTTTGTATTAGAATGAGTTAATTGTGTTTTAATGATTTTTTTGTAGGAATCCCCATCCCAAAGTTAAAAGTGGTGTTAGTGTCATTGACACAGGTGCCCCTTCTGACACCCAGCCACCCAGGCTGGGTAAGTCACCTCACCACTTTGCAAATTGGGCAGGAGTGTTCATGTCCCATTAGAGGTCGGCACTTTATTAAAATGTCTGGAATAATCTGGTTTGTGGGAGGCTTCTTTCCCTGAGAAGAGTGCGTGCATTCTCCTAGATGGGCTTGGAAGAAGGGAAATTGTTTTTGCACCCGCACCGGCCTTCCCCTGACAAACGAGCCTTATCATCACAGAGGCTCGGTGCTCTCACTCACCCTCTCCAGAGCTGGGGAGCTTTATGAAAAATAAATTAATAATGCATAGTAAATTACATCTGCAAGAGACATTTAGGTGTATATTGCAGTCTTCAAAGATGATTAGATTTACGTTTTGTTCAAGGGGACTTGTTGCCTTGTCTCCATGCTAGTCTTGAACAACAGGACTCACAGGCGAGACCTCTGTGTGTGGGGGGCCCACTGCCCTGTCTGCTCCCCGAAGCCCTTGGGTTTAGGATCCAGGCTGCCAGGTGCAGCAATGCAGCCCATTGCCTGTGGATGCTGAGGCTCAAAGTGACCGCCCTGGGTTGTCCACGCATGAAGCCAGGGCCCCGAGTGTACAGCCCCGCAGTACGTGATGCCGCATCCCAGGGCATTGCCACCCCAGGTACTTAATGCTGAAGGGGGAAAAACAGGCTCTCTCCAAAGCTGTTTTCTTGTTTTGTTTTGTTAAACCACAAAAAAAGGAGAGAGAAATATAGTGGCATTGATTGTTAAATCCTCGGCGCCTGCTCCACGGTGTCCGCACACAAAACACGCTGCTTTTGTAGCGGAAGGAGAGTCAGTATTTATCAGGGTTCAGAGCCAGTTCAGCCACACACTTGACAAATTATTTGTGGAATTGTTGTATTCATAGTCACTTAAATAAGAATCTGTCAACACGAAGGCTGAGCTTTGTTGCAGCAGGTCCCCTGGTTTTTCCTGCACACCCAGAGAATGATGGATTGGAAGTAATGCAAATTCACTACCATTTTATATGCTGGTGCCTTCCTCAGAGACAGGGAACATAGCTCAGGATCATCTTGTAAAAGGCCGTAACTGTAAAGGCCTGCTCTGTGCTGGGAGTCTTACCTTTCCTCCTCCTCATCTTCCTCCTCCTCCTCCTTTTCTTCCTTCTGCTTCTCCTTCTCCTCCTCCTCCATCATCCTCTTCTTTTCCCTCTCAGCAGAGACTTTAGAATCATGAAAATGAATCTGAGCATTTCCCTTGAGTTGCATTTTCAAAGGCGCCCTTTGGAGCAGGTGCGCACACTGGCTTCTTAGGCTAGCTCACACATATGCTTTGCTGTGCTCTGTAATTAAAACAAATGGATAAATATAATTATTGGGTCTAATGGCAACTAAAAGCTGATACCCGTTAGGAGGATGCTAAGTCTTAATTCATGAGGAGGGAATGAAGAAAGGAGCACCAGGGAGGTCGGTTCACTGAGATCCAGGGCTCCTTATGCTCAAGCCACCAGAATTTTCTCCCTGACCTATGGAGAAGATGGTGCTATGCTCCCTCTACACCCCTGTGAGATGCAGAGGAAGAGTCGTTCCATACCTGGCTTCCCAGAATTCCAAAACTTGAAGGAATGTCATTAACTCCTGGAATTCCTTGGTTTTGGATGTCTTTTTCAGGTCTGATAGAAGACTCTGTGTTTGGTAGAAGGAACGGAGCCCCTGCCACATCCCCTTGTTGTCTGGATTAGCACTCATGACCACCACAAAGCACTATGAATAGATTCAGGTGCTGTAGAAGTCCCTAGAACAAGATCTCTGCAGAAGGACCAGGGCCGGGATAGCCCGTCTTTCTGGGTCTCAGTGCCTTCTGACTTAAGAAAGCGGCCTGATGCTGGAAGAAGTTGTGTGAGCTTCTCTGTGTCCCTCTATTTCTCTGAGTCCCAGCAGAATTGGGGGCTGGTTCAATCACCTTCCTTGGCTGTATTATTCCATCTTCTGGAGCTACCACAAAGTAGTTAAGGTTGAGTATTTTATACAGATTTTTTTTTAGCTCATAGTTACGGAGATTCAGGAACAAGGTCGTGGCATCTGGTTGATGCCAGTGGTGAGGACTATCTCACAGCATTGCTGATAGCATCAGAGTGACAGCAGAGAGCACGTCAAGGAGGGAAAAGGGTTCAAAAGCCATGCTTGCAAGCCACTCCCAAAACAACTCACCAGGGCCCTGTGAAAGCTGCAGTAAGCTTTTCTGAGCCTGGCCTAATCCCCTTCCACTAGGCTCCAGCTCCCACATTACCACACTGAGGACCAAGAAGAGTCCAGCACATGGCCCTGTGTTAGTTGGCTTTCTGTCACTGTAACAAGAGTACCCATGAAAATCAACTTAATGAAGCAGATAGCTTGTTTTGGCTCATGGTTTTAGAAGCTTTAGGCCATGGTTGTTTGGCCCTGTTGCTTTGGGTCTGTGGGGATGGCATTCATCAAGGCAGGAGCTCCTGCCAGAGGAGGACTGTGTGCCTCATGGATGGCCAGGAAGCAGAGAGAGAGAGGGGAACCAACAGTCCTCATAGGCCTTCAAGGGTGCATGTACCTCCTGGAGTCTAATGAGCCTAACATCCTTCTATGAGGCCCTGCCTTCTAAAGGTTTCACCAGCTCCCAGTAGGACCCCACTAAGAGCCAAGCTTTTGCCACCACACCTTTGGGGAACACTGGAAATCAAACTATCCCACACCTGGCAGGGGCCTTTGCAAATGCACATTCTCGAGCTCCATGTATAGCAGACTCTAGCTTAGGAGCAGCAGCTAGAGATCAGCCCTGTAACAAAGGAAGCCGACTCTCTCCCTGCCATTTCCTTCCCATTAGAAGCTTCACAAAGGCACCCTGCTGCCTGAAGACATATTCTTTTAAGCCCCAGTGATTTGCATAGTGGAATAGTACATCTGTGGCCCCCATTTCTAAAAACTGCTGGAGAGCTGTAAGCAAAAAAGAAAAAAAAACCATGTAAAAATAAAATCCCACATTATATAACACGTCCCCTCAATACCACTGAAAAATATATATAATATTTTGAAATCACTGACTAATTATTTCTAATCATTCCATAATAATTTATGGAGACACTTGCTCCTTTGGACGTGTTCCTGTTTTGATCTAAATGTATTCCTGAACACGCTGTCAAACCTCCCAGTTTGGCAACTGATTTGGTTTTGCTGAATTTCTTTCGTGTGTCCAGATCTCTTGCCAATGAGGCTGTGGAACATATTTTGACAGCTTTATCGCTAAGTTTGTTGCTACTTGTGTCTGGAACGGGTATCAAAATTTCAGAGATTAATCTGTTTGTTTCTTCCCTGTTCGTGCTGTTTGGAGAATGCCATTGGTTTGCTGGAGCTGCTCCCGAGGATGAGGAGGAGGAGGGCTCATCGCTGTTTGCAGTGCCACTTTCAGTGACCAATGGCACAGCACATCTAAGAAACCCCTGTTCTGTGATCAGGCAGCTGCAGTCCAGAGCCAGGGGCCAGCTGTGGCCACCGTGAATTAGTATGTCCATGGCAAGCTAGATCCAGCAGTTCAACCTCAAGCTGGGCTTGCACCTAATTGATGATAATGAACTGGGTGTGGCTGGCCCCCGACAAACAATGTTTGTTCAGCTAGCACACTTTATGTGAAGCTTCAACAAACTTTACACCTGAGACAGAGCAGAAGACTGCACTGTGTTTTCCTTTTTCTTTTTGAACTTTGTCCCCATCCTACTGGGTACCACTCTTCTGTCAGAAGACATTTCAGAATCTTCGAGAACGATGCCTCTCCAAGTGGGGTTCCTGGCCCAACTACTCGCCCATCGCTTGGACATTGATTAGAGATGCACACCTTCAGGCTTCTCTCAACCCCAAATCATTTTCTTGCATCCACTGTAATAAGTCCACTGGGTGATCCTGCTGCTCACTAAGCTTTTTAAATCATTCATCTACCTATGTTGTCATATTGTCTCATCAAGGGTCATGAGTGTTTTTTCTAATCTTGCAGCCCACTTAAATTGTGTATTGTCTTTGCTCACTAATAACTTTATTGAGTTAACTCATCAGAACAAAGAGGGATTGATGGAGACAATGACATTTATGGGTAAGTCACTATAATGGCAGATGGGGAACTGGGAAGGAAGAAAATATAGATCATACCTCAAGGATCTGACAGTTTAATGGGGCAGTGAAAAAAAAAGTCTCTGGCTGCTCTGGTCCTGCTAGACATGTGCAGGGTGAAGCACCCTTTTGAAGGGGAGGCCTGCTAGGATAGTAAGAGGAGGCTTAAGGATGGGGCATCACAAAGGAAAGCTTCCAGTCTGGTGGATCAGAGAAAGTAACAGATGATGGACCAATAGGGTGAATGTTTAAATTATAAAAGTGATAATAAGTGACGTACTGTGTACATTCCCATTCAAAATATTTCCCCTTGCTTCAAACAACATTATCCCATCATTCTTGCCGCTTCCTGAAGTGGTTCTGGAAAACCTCTTTCATGAGTATGTCTAGTTGGGCTATCGTGGTTCCCTTGATGTTTTCATTCAATTCAAAATATTTACCTGTCATGGTCATTCTAACCAAAGTGGTCTAGGACACACAGTCATGTCTTCATGAGTCTGTGTTTTCTTTGGATGGCACTTGGTAATAGCAGTCATGTATTTTTTTTTTTTAAAAATTATTTATTTATTTATTTATGTTATGGCTGGCTCAGCCTGCCCTGGGTGGGGGTGGGTCCGGTGCAGCATGTGGTGCCAGGGATCG
Source organism: Capromys pilorides (assembly GCA_004027915.1). Classification (NCBI taxonomy): domain Eukaryota; kingdom Metazoa; phylum Chordata; class Mammalia; order Rodentia; family Capromyidae; genus Capromys; species Capromys pilorides. Next base: position 11,471 of record PVKN010018213.1, read on the forward strand.
AACTGCTGTCCCTGTGGTTGCCTAAGTTTGCCTAAGCAGGTGCTTTAGACTGCTGAGCTATCTTGCTGGCCCAGTCATATGTGTTTTTGATCATATCTTGGAAAGACCCCCATAGAAGAGAACTTCCAGAAGTGATTCAGAAAATGCAATAATGATGCAACAAATATATTTGAAATGAAGAGGGAGTATTTTCAAAAGGATTAATGGCAATTCATCTTTTATTGTAGTAACTTTATAAAAAGTTAAGTACTTATCAAATCTTTTAGTCACAGCTCCTATTTGCTCAAGAGTAAGGGAGGAGCTTGAGCAGGGAAGAAAGGAGAAGATGGAGAGAAGGAGCCTAGATCTTAAGAGGCCAGCTCAGGGCTGGGGACCCACTGGAGATTTCAAACAGAAATGACAAAAATAGGTTCATTCCAAGGATGTCTGTGGTGACGCCAGCAAGAAAGATTCAGAAGGGACACAGCTGGGAGCAAGGAGACTGGTGGGAATATGTGGTTACCCATTCATTTCCTCAGCACAGCTCCACTGAGATCCCACAGATGTGACATACCCTGAGGACCAAGATGCCATCCTCTGGGGCACTGCAGCAGGCCTGGTCTCCAGTGTTGGCTATGGGACCTGCTAGCTGCCAGTAAGGTTCTTTCAAGCCTCATTCTTCTCATGTGGAAATGATATAATATTCCCCAGAGAATTTCTGTGTGAGCATCTTCACCCAGGTCACTGAACATAGCCAGTACATGAGTGTCCAATGTGAAGAACCACATTATTATTATATAATTATTATGAATAGTGAGTATCAGGCATTTTTATAGAATGCTGAGCCTATAGTAGAGAACAAAATAGGGGCAGTCCCTGCATTTGTGGCATGTATGATTGAGTGATAATGGCTTGGACCAAATCCACATGATAAAGGCACAGAGAGAAAAAAATAACTTGGTGCTAAGGGCATTATGGAAAACAGGACACAGCCAGGGGTGGGGGACAGGAGCACTGAGTAGGAGGAAAAGCGTAATGTCCCCCAGATCAGAAGTTTGAGTCTATCTGGTTGAGCCCTCCTCTCAGACTGGGCAATAGGAGAGGAGAGGAGAGAAAGAGGAAAGAGGAAAAGGAACAAGAGAAGGAAGAGGAGAAAGAGTAAGAGGAATAACAGTCCTTTGGGTGTAGGAAGAGATGAGCTGTTCTTTGTACCTGTTCTTGTGGACCTTGCAGGTGGGACTGCAGTTGGGACTGCAGGTGGGACTGCAGGTGAGACTGCAGGTGAGACTGCAGGTGGGATTGCAGGTGGGACTGCCTGATCAGCTGTCAGATTCCCAGCATTGGTTCATTCTCCAGTGAAATGCTCAACGCAAATTGCACAGTCCCTGGTGGAGAAGTTGATGTGCTTCCCTGCGTGTCCTGTCACTACTCGTTCTCATGTTTCTCCTTGCCTTGAGATTTTGTTTCACTACTTTAATTACATCTAGTTGTACACTTGGTGTCTTGTGCCTGCAATTTCCTTTCTATCATCCATCTATCTGTTACTTACTGTCCTGCTTTCATGGTTCTTTGATTGAAATGCTCTCTGCTCTTCCTAAGCCCCAAAGAACCCCCACAATCCCAGAACCACAGGAGAAACAACCTTGACATGCATTTGAGGCTCCAGAGGCACCAGACTTCTTCAACCCACCCACCCATCCACCCATGATATAAAACTCACAGCGGCCTTCTGGGCAAACAGTTGCAACTCTGGGAACTTCTGCCCTCACATGGAACCCCATCTGTCTCTTCATGGCATCCACCAAGCATCCTATTGTTTGTAGCTGTTGGGACAAAGCGATGGGCTGCTGGTCCTGTAACCACCTTTCTGACAATGAGTGAGAATTTGAAGAAAGGTTGAAGGAGTAGAGAATGCCAGCCATGTGGGGGCAGAGGCAGGGTCAGCCCCACCCATTTCCAGGGTCCTGGGAACACTAGCTCCTTTTGGGACTTCCTTTCTTTATTGCTTCATCTCCCAACCTTCCTTTCCTTTCAGCTTCTGTTTCATCATGTGAAATGATTTTTACTTCATTTGTTGACAGTTGACCCGGCCTACTTTCTGTTGTCATAATCGCACACCAAGAGTCAGCAATCTATAAAGAAAATAAGTAGATTTTGGCTCTCAATTAGAGTTCCAAGTACATGGAACCAGCATCTGTCTGGATTCTGGAAATTATGGGCCTCATACTCCTTCCATTCATGGTGAAACAGTAAAAGGTGAAGGAGACAGGCACATGCGAAAAGGAAACACATGAGGTGTACTTTATAGCTTTAGGGAAAGCTCCTCTTGTGCTAACTTATCCTGTCCTGGGAGACTGCCCATTTGCTCTAAAACAGTGGGAATCTATTTATGAAGATCATCAAGACTTCTTAAAGGCCCCAATACCTCTCAGCACCATGATTTTGGCAAGTAAATGTCAACATGAGATTTGGTGTAGACAAATTACATTTAAACCATAGTCCAAAGATTGAAACTTATTTCTCTAAATAGTAAAATTCCTCGGCCATCCACTATCCAGTCTGGCCTGTGTGTCTACCGGGTAAGGACCCCTGGCCTGCCTCCATCTCCCGGCTCTTCCTGCCTGAGCTCCAGTTCTGAACTCATCCACCATGTGGTCTGGCCAGTGGGCCTGCCAGGTAAGTACTCCTGGCCCGCCTCCATCTCCCAGCTCATCCTGCCTGAGTCCCAGTCCCAAACCCACCCACCATCCCATCTGGCCTGCATGTGCCTGCCTGGTAAGGACTCTCAGCCTGTGTCCATCTGCAGACTCCTCAACTCCAGAGCTCCAACTCCACCCACAGTCTGGACCCACAGGGCTTCACAGCAGCCAGCGGCCTGAGCTGCAACTCATAGCCAGGCAAGACTGGAGGGGAACAAGCTTGGTGGATACAGAACAAACTCCCATAGGCACTAACAGCATAACTTCAGTAAAGTACAGAGATCACTGCCATACAAAATGATAATGATAAGGAGCAAGATGCAATCACAGGACTCAAGCCCATCCAAATCAAATATAGGAGACACTACCATGGAAGAAAATGGAAGTCATGCAGCCAAAAACTCTGAATCTGAGGGAGACAGACAACTACAGAAACATATAGAGCAACTCAGATCAGAGATAACATCTGAAATAAAAGAAGAAATGCATGAATTAATAGAATCTGAAGGGGAAAAACAATTGCAGAAACATATAGAGCAAACTAGAACAGAACCCCTGAAGAAAAAAAAGACATGTCTAAATTAATAGCATCTAAAGTAGGGGAACAAATGCAGAAAGGCAAAGAGGAGAGCAGAGCAGAAATAATCTCTGAACTAGAGAGAGAAAGGATAACTATAATGAAAGACTTAAGAAATATTAAAGAAGACATTGATAAAAAATTAGAGGAGAATAGAAAAACGATGGATTCCATGACTGAGCAATATAAGAAAGAAATAGATAGAATGAAACAGTTATCAAAGAGATATACAAGAAAATAAAATCTCAATCACAAGCTGGCAAAACCATATGAACAAAAGTGAAGATAGAATCTCAGATCTTGAAGACACAGTAGCAGCTAGTGAAAAGGTAAGGAAGGTTCTCTTAAAAACAACCAGGATGCAGGAAAAAATAATTCAACATCTGCAAGATGATGCAAGAATGAACAATGTAAGATTAATAGGAATCAATGAGAAAGAAGGAGTCAATACAAAGATATAAAAAGAATATGGGCAGAAGTAATAGCAGAAAACTTCCCAAATATGAGAAAACAATCAGATATTCAGGTAACTGAAGCATATAGAACTCCAAATAACATCAACCTGACTAAAAACACATCAAGACATATAATAGTCAAGATCCCAGAAATCCAGCAGAAGAATAACATACTAAAAGCTGCTAGAGAAAAGAAACAGATCACATTTAAAGGAAAACCCATCAGAATAACAGCAGATTTCTCTTCACAACCATGAAATCAAGAAGAGCATGGAGCAGAGTGCTTCAAGTCCTCCATGAAAACAAATTTCAGCCCAGACTGCTATACCCAGCAAAACTGTCTTTCAAGTATGAGGGAGAAGCAAAATACTTCCATGACAAGGAACAACTAAAGAATTTCATGACGTCAAAGCCAACACTACACAGTATACTAACAAATATTTTAGAGAGGGACCAAAACAACCTGAACTCAACAAATGAGGACAGAAAGAACCCACCAAATAGGGCAACCAATTAAAAATAGGAGAAAAATTGGTAAACAGTAGTAAATAAAAGCCATGTCAAAAATAACACAATACATTTCAATTGTAAGCATCAATGTAATTGAACTCAATTCTCCAATTAAAAGAAGTAGACTGGCAGGGTGGGTGAGGAAACAAAACCCAACAATATGCTGTACACAAGAAACACACTTAACTCATAAAGAAACTCATAGGCTAAAAGTGAAAGGATGGAAAACAATACGACATGCTCCAGCACCTCAAAAAAAAGCAGGGGTAGCAATCCTGCTTACAGATAATCTAAACTTCAAACCAAGATTGATCAAGCATAACAAAGAAGGCCACTACATACTGGTCAAGGGAAAAATTCAGGATGAAGAGGTAACACTCATAAATACGTATGCACCCAACACGGGAGCATCAAGTTATATAAGACAAACCTTAATGAACATAGAAAATCTAATATCCAATACCACAACCTTAACAAGAGACCTTCACACCCCCCTATCTGAAAAGGATAGGTCAAGCAGACAAAAAATTAGCAAAGAAGTAGCAGAACTGAAACAGAATTTGGAACAACTGGACTTAGTGGACATACCCAGAGTGTTTCACACAACTACTACAGAATACACATTCTTTTCAGCTGAATATGAGACATTTTCTAAAACAGATCACATATTAGTCCACAGGTCATGCTTAAATATGTGCAAGAAAACAGAAATTATCCCATGCATATTATCTGACCACACTGCAATGAAATTGGAAATAAATGGCCAAAGAAACCATAAAAACTCCAGAAATACATGGAAATTAAACAACACACTTCTCAGCAACCAGTGGGTTACAGATGAAATTAAATTAAGCAATATATAGAATTTAATGAAAATTCAAACACAACCTACTGGAACTTATGGGATGCAATGAAAACAGTTCTTAGAGGGAAATGTATAGCTTTGAACTCACACATTAAGAAAACAGAATTGGAATAAATAAATACTCTCATGCAGCACCTAAACCAACTAGAAACAGAAGAGCAAGTGAAATTCAAAGCCCAAAGACAGGAGAAAATTATAAAGATAAGAGCAGAGATTAATTCAATTGAGACAAAGAAAATAATACAAGGAATTAATGAATCAAAAAGCTGGTTTTTTGAAAGACTGAACAAAATTGATAAGCCTCTAGCTAACCTCATCAAAAAGAGGAAAGGACTCAAATTCGAGCAATAAGGAATGAAAAGGGTGAAATTACTACAGACCCAGC
>PVKN010018214.1:0-16934 GCA_004027915.1 Capromys pilorides
CCAGCTAAGGGAACAACTTCTGACAGCCCTCGAGGAAGCCGAGGAAGCTCGGCTCTAAGCCCCACTGAGCCTTACACAGAAGGCCGTGCACATCTCTGTAGAAGTCACCTGACTAAAAAAAAAAAGCGGGATGCCAATTGCTGTCCTAATGAAATCCAAGTGCTCAGCCATCCTCTCCCATCATCTCTGCTGTCTGTCCCTTACTTCTTTCCACCCATCGTGGCCTTTCCGAGGCTACTCCCCTGCACTGGCACATTCTGGCTTCAGAAGCTTGGCACGTTGTAGTGGTTGATGCATCGTGTCAACCTGAGAAGCTGAAAGACTTACCTAAGTCGCCTTAGCAGTTCCCCCCTAGAGTGACTCATCACTTTAGGGAGTTGAGGAAGGGTTGAGCGCTGCATTTCCTCAGAGGAGCTCCGGTCTTCACAGTCACCTTGCACCTCAGTCTCCTGACTTCCAGTGCAGACTCTTCGGCCTCTGCCTTGGATCCTTCAGGCTTCTGGTGTGGACCCATCAGCCTTCAGTCACAGACCCATCGGCCTCCTGATACGGACTTGCACAGAACGCTGCAGTAGGCTCCAGACGTTGGACCGGATCTTTTAGTCTCCAGGGTGCAGATGCCCACTGCACGCTTCCTCACCCGACTCTGTGGCTGACTGTTGAGAACCAGTCTTGTATTCCCTTACGCATTTGTACGTCTAGTGTTACATCTTCTCCTCTAGCAAAGCTCTAGCTGTTACACACTGGCTTGCCCTTTTGTCTGTACATCTCTTCCCTCCAACATTCCAAAACCTGGCTTTACTCCCCTCCTGTCTTCAGACAGATGCAGAAGCCTTTCCCTGTCACCCAGGCTGAAAGGCCACCACACCGTCACTCTGGCTCTCCTGGTTCTCCTGCCTCTTATTCATAGCCTTTGCTGTCAACCAACATCCTGGCTGTGAAGCACACCATGCCTTAGCCTGCTCCTCTAGAGAACAGGGTTCTTTGTTTCATTCCCTACTTCATCCCCAATGCCTAGAACAATACGCACTCAAATATTTGTAGAGGGAATGAATTATGCATCTTAGATTCTATCTTTTATTCTTTATCTAAGTGGTCTGATTTAGTCATATATTTGTTCATCGAATGTTTGTTGAAAACCCATATTAAGCCAGATATTATGCTGAGCAGGTGCTTGTCAGGATCCTAAGAGATCTGAATGCAATTCCATTGCTCTGTCAAGATTTAAGGTGTGACTTAGTAGCAGTGCCAATGTGGTTATTGAAACTGAACCATTCTTTTTGCAAACAGGAAGATAAATACCTTGTGAGCACTGATGGAATGATTAGTCACAATTTCTTTTCTGCCTTTTCTAGAACTTTATGCACAGTGCATCCCGGGCCTTCCCAGCTCTGGTACTGTCTCTGAACTCAGCATCTCAACCAGGCAGAGGCTTCAGGCTTTCCACCCTCACCAGTCCTCAGCTTCTCACACAGACAGCAGCTTAGCCAGAAACTACATTTACATTTCCCAGCATCCTTTGTAGGTTGCGTCAATTTGTGACTAATTTTTACCCAATGGCCTGTGACTTCAAGTGTATGTATTTTTTCAGTAATCTACACCAGCACTGCCAAAAAGAAATATGTGAGCCACCCATATAATTTGAAATTTTCTAGAAGCCATATTTTTTACAAGTGGAAAAGGGGAAAACAAACTTCAGTCATATATTCTATTTAACTCAGTTGATCCAACATGTTGCTATTTCAACATTTAATCATTAACAAAGTATTAAAAGAGATAATTTACATTCTTATGCTCCATCCTTGCTCTTCAAATTCTAGTGGGCATGCAATAAAAGTTTTGCAGTGCTTGGGGCTGAACCCAGGGTCTTCTCAATGAGCTCTATCACCTGCCCTTGTGTTTCTTTTTATTTTGAGACCGGACCTCACTAAGTCCCTAAGTTGACCAGACTAAGCTAGAGCTTGCCTCGTTCTCCCTGAGAGCTGGGCTTACAGGCATGCATCACCATGCCCAGTTCTAGGGGACATTTAAATTTATAGTACATCCCGATTAATATGCTAAATTTTCTTCAGAATGAATTGATTTGATCTTTTGATGTTATAAAATTTACAGTTGAAAAGCATATTGAATGTATGAGGTTACGCACAATTAAATGTTTTACAATAACTGAATGGAGTATCATTTTTTAACATAAATTTAGATTTAAATTCATTTGTAGTGTCCCTTTGCCTCATGTGGCTTCCACCTTCGACAGGTCAGATGTAGACCTGAAGCAAGTGAACACACTCTGCTCTGTGTCCTTCCTTTACCCTGTGGCTGGGAGACGAAGCAAGCAGCAGCACCAGACCCAAAGACAAAGCCCTACCATCAGGCTGGCGGTCACTCCACCACCCCTCAACTTCTGTATAAGAAATAAACTTCTGTTCCATCTAAGCCCTGTGTGTTCCTGGCTCCCCTGTGCACTTTAGACCACTCTGTAACTAATACACCTTCCAGTGCTCGCATCTCGGCTGCTCTGTAAGCCCATGGGTGACATCCAGTATCTCTCCCAATTTCCCACGCCGGCTTCATCTCTAGATATAATAATCACTGTTATTAATACCACCATTATTAATTAGTGTCGTATTTCCCAGTGTATGCTTTCTGTGGAGCATCGCTTCAAGTTCTCCACAGTGTCTTGGCCTATTGCCCGCTATCCTAGCAAATTTTCCATTTGGACTCCGGCGGGAATGGCTGGTGGGTAGGGAAGGCCTGAGTTTAGATTCAGGCTGCATCCCTGTGATGATTAATTCTGTTAAACTGGCTGGGCCACAGGTCTGCAGGTGCTGGTCACGGGCTGTGCCCGTGAGGGTCTCTGATGAGAGTCAGATTGGGATTAGTGCACTGCGAGAGACAGATTATCTCCGCTAATGTGGGGGGGGGGGCTCTGTCCCATCACAGAATAAGAAGGTGGCCCCTCCACAGGCAAGAAGGAATCCCTCTGCTGTCACCTTTTGCCTGGGACCTTGGTGCCTTCCTATGCTTGAATTTAACTAAAACATCAGCTCTTAATGGATCTCCAGCCTTCTGCCATTCAAACCTTCACTACCTTGTGGACCTCCCTGTGTCTTCAGCTTGCCAACTACAGGACTTGGCACTTGTTGGCCTCTGTACTCATGTGAGACAACTCCTTAGAATGGATGGATGGATGTGTGTATGGATTTGTGAATGGATCGATGGATGGATAGATTGATGGATGAATGTATGGATGGATGGATGAATGGATGGATGGATGGATGGATGGATGGATCAATAAATGGGTGGGTGAATGAGTGAACAGATGAATGGATGAATTGATGAATGAGTGTTCTGTTAACTAGTTTCCTTCTCTAGAGAACCCTAACAGTGACTACTAATAAACTATATTACTCCTCTGTACCTCAGTTTCTCCATCTGTAAAACAAAGGAAGTAATCCTCTCCTAAGTATTCATTGTTATCGTTATTGTTATCACAACCCAAGGAATGGCTAGGGGCAAGATAAGCTAAGCCAGCATACAGTGGGAAGGGACTCGTCAAGTTCAGGGTCTCCAGGCTTGCCTTGCCCCTCGGCATCCTGCGAAACCCTTTGTATATTCCTAGTCTACTCCCTCTCTTCCCCCTCTGCAGCTGCTGCATATCAAATCCACACTCCACCTCCTCTTGCCCTCTAAGTTATCCCCAGCCCCCTTGGGTTAGATTCTGCATTCTATTTCACAGAGAAAATTATAGCTCTCAGGCATGAACTTGTTAATTAATTTTGTTTCATCTATACATGCTTTTGATCTTGTGCCCTCTGCCTCCTTTCGGACATTCTCTCCACATTAACTTTTCTCTCTTTCTAGGATTTGCTGCCTCTCTTTCTCCAGAAGCTCCTTCTGCTTTTGCCAATAATCGTGCCTGGGGACATCGTGTTGTTAGCGGCTTCCTGCAGCGCTGCCTTTCTAGCGCCCCTCTGTTTCTTCCCCACCTGTCATGCTTCCTCAGACCTCGATCACTACTGCCATGCCTGTGCCTCCACTCCCTCCAAAAGAGCTCAGCAAAGGGAAGCAGCCATGCATTTGGCTGAGGGACAGATGTCACAGACGGGGAGCCAGAGTGTGGGATCCCTCATGTGGGAGTGTGCCTGGTGGCCGCAGGGAGCAGAGAGAGCAAGAGGACCAGGGCTGGAGAGGGTGTGGCCTAGGATGTGGGCTCAGTAGAACGGGGAGCCAAGGTAGGACTTGGAGCAGAAACCAGGAGTGCTCTGACTTGCTTCTGAAATGGCTTCTTTTGCTAAGTAGGGAAACAGGGAATCTTACTGGAAGGCAAATACAAAACCCTGCCTGGAGAAATGGGGTACAGATTGGAGTAGAAACAGGAGGTAGAGTTTAACTCTGGCTATATTTTGGAGGCAGAGCAAAGAGATCTGTGAGCACGTTGAATGCAGACTGGTAGGAAAATAAAGTATACAAGACCCTAATGTGGAGCTGCACATTTGTAGTCCCAGCTGCTGTGGATGTGGAGGTAAGGGGGTTGTGAGTTCAAGATCACTCTGGGAAATTTATCAAGGCTTCAACACTTCATCCATTAAAGAAATATGAAGGATGTGACTTAGGGTTCTGTCCTTCCTCACCCAAAGCCACTGGTCCTTTGTCAGATTGATCACAGTTTTGCATTTATAGGTACTGCAGATTTAAAATGATGGGCTATGTTTGTTCTTGAAGATAACAGTAAATACATATAACCATAAAGGCTGGCAAGACAGCTTAGCAGACTAAGCACCTATTTAGGCAAACACAGGCACCAGGGTTCAATCCCTGGCACCACATGGTGAGCTGGCCACCGAGTCCAGGCAGGGTGGCACACACCTGCAATCTCAGCCTTTGGGAGGCTGAAATGGGAGGCTCATTACAAGTCCAAGCTACATAGTGAGACTGTGTACCAAATATGTTTTTAAAAATGCATGCAATCATATAAACTATGTTGACATAATGACAGCTGAAAATGGAGGAGGGACAAAGAGATGTAGTCAAAACTCAGAGAAAGTCCTTGTCCACAATAGGCCACTATGGTGGTGGGCAAGTAATGCTCATATTTGATAAATCAAAAAGCAGGAAATTTATGGCTATGTAGAAACATGGAGATAAATCACAAGGCTTGGCTTAAATGATTTATAATTTGTTGCTGTGAGAAAGAAGATTGAGAGCAAGAAAAAATAGGGTAGAAATATTGCTTCTCATGAAAAGCTATTTTATGTGGTCTGCTTTATTTCTGTTCTCTTATACTGAACATGTATTATTTTCATTTAAAATTTACCTTAAAAGTTCTCCCACTCCAGCAATTCTGCAGCACAAGGCTTGTTGTCTCTCCTGTGTCCAACCAATGGTTAAATTTATGTGCTCGTTTTCTTAAAATCACTTTATTGGTATTATAATGTTGATCTTGCTATAAATTTTTTAAAGAGCTTGGGCCAAATAGAATGGCCTTGGCTCCCAAATGGCACTGCCTGTAAGCGCTGTTTATAAGTTTGCTATAACATTTTTTTTTTTAACATTTTTTGAATGAAAAAAAGGACTGTGTGTTGCAGATTGAATTAGCAGTTAGCACGTTTGGGACTGTCTTTGACATGGATCGCAGCAGGTCTGTGTGCATCAAATTCATGGTTGCCACTTGGAGACGGTGACAGAGCTAATTGGCTTTGTTCCTGACCATTAAGCCACTTGATAAAACATCCGTGGCTCCAGGTTGCCTGAAGTCAAATGTGCACAGCTAGACTCATTTGCTCTCTGAATCTAGAATTTTCCCTGGGCTGTTTCCTTGCTGCACCCTTTTCCTCCACTCCTGCTCACTCCCAACCCTGTCACTATGGGCAGAGAGCACCCTGTGGCCTGCATTTGCCCATGTCAAGCCCTCACCTGGGCAGGCTCTCCTGCAGGGTAGCTCCTTCGTTCATCTTGCTGGGGAGTCTTCCTTTCTACTGTGAAGCCAAGATACTGTTCTCAGCTGTTACAGTTTGAGTGTGTTCCCCAAAAGTTCATGTGTTGGAAACTGAACCCTCAAACTTATACGTTGATGAGTCTTACAGGTAAGGCCTTTGGGAGGTGACTGGCTGATGTCTGGAAGGTAGGGTCCCCAGAATACTCTCGGTGGCTTTACAAGACAAAGAAGAGACACCAAGAGGTGACACCTTCACTGGTAGGCACCCTTTCTCTCACCAAGAGTTATGGTTTAAAATATCCCCCAGATTCTTCTGTGAGTGGAAGTTCCCTGGGTCATGGAGGGGTGACTTGTGCATCTGTGGGTTCCTCCGTTGTTGAGTTCCGTAGCCAAATGTGCTGTTGGAGTGGGGCCTGGCAGGTCTCTGGCAGTGTGACACAGAAGGGCGCATGCTTGTCCCCAGCTCCTCTTTTTTCTCTGCCCCCTGGCTGTCCTGGGTGATGCGCATTCTCCTCTGCCTTGCTGCTTCCATCTTGAAGTCTGTTGACCACAGACTACAACCATGAGCCCAAGTAAACTTTAAGAGTTGTGCATGGCTGGTGTGGTAACTCAGCTATGCAAAAGTAACCAAGGCACCATTTGATGCCTTCATCAAAGGGCAACAAAGCAAGGAGACCCTTGCTAGACGCACACTGCTAGACTGGGATTCTCAGGCCTCCAGAACTGTACATAGCTTTGCTTTCTTTACCAATTGTCTGATCTGTGATACTCTATTACAGCAATGTGCAATTGACTAAGACATCAGCTCAGTCTGGTTCCCTGGGCTTTTCTTCTACTCAGACTTTAGAGGAACCTTTACCACTATCACCACCCACACCACCCCTGAAGGCTGCAGGGAGAACGGCTCTGGCCTTCTTGGCTGTCCCTGATGGTATGCATTCACTCATTTGTGCACTCATTTTAAAAATCTTTGTGGAGCACCTATGGGTAGTAGGCACTGTGCTAAGAAATGGGAAAATGCCATGGTAAGTGAGATGCCAAGACACAATCTAATGGGCAGGGTGGGTGGCTAAGCAAGAAATGACAGTGGTGTCACGGGTGCATCACCAAGTAGTGTGCAATGAGCAGAAAGCATTCGTAAGTAAGAATGACTGGACAGACAAGCAGAGAGGGTTCGAAGGAGGTGACGCTTCCGCTGTGGAGGAGGCCAGGAGATAACTGGGGAAGGAAGAAGCAGGGTGTCTCAGGAAAGGACAGCACGTGCACAAGCCCAGGGCCTCTGGAGAGAGTGGCTGTGACCAACATGCACGCAGACATGAAGGCAGAGGCAGGAAAATACGGAGACCCAACCTGATCATTGAAGGCCTCTCAGAGCTGCAGAGGGAGTCTGGACTTTGTTCTAAAGCAACAGGGAGGAATGGGGAGATTTTAAACAGAGGCATGATCACAGTAGTATTTTTCCAGTACTCGATTTTTTTTCTTGTTGTAATTGCCACATAAAAATAGCACTAGATGTCAGATATAAAATTCCAAAGCTGTAAAACCTTACAGAATGTTTTCAGACATGTTTTCCCATCTCTGGCTTTTCTGATCGCCTTGTAGGAATTGTCTTTATCAATTATTGTAATTACCAATTAACACAGATATTATAATGGAAATTTTATTAAATTTAATATTTATGACATCAGTTATAGTTGCTACAACAGAAAATAAAGAAGAGAAGAACGTAAAAATCGCCGACAAGAGGTAATAATGATCCTTGGCCCCTGCACAGTCGGGCAGGCAGCCCCACGCACCACTGCCTGCAGAGTCACTTATCCTTCCACGTGCAAGAAATGTTGCAATTTACTTCTTCACTTAGGAAATACCATCATTCTCCATGATATAAGCATGTTATTCAGATTTCATAGTGAGAATGTTCATGTTGAATTATTTTTATTATGTTTTTGTTCCTCTAGGCAATATTTCTTAATGTAGAACTCGGGGGGTGGGGCTGGGGCGGGGGGACCAAGAGGCCCCTGGAGGCCCTTGGAGCCAGGTAAACATGCTACTGAGTGCCCTCGTGGTCTTTCATGTCCCATACACCTGTTATTTCCAAGAAGGATGCATTTTCTTTAGAAAGAAAACACATTTTTTCTGAGAAATAAACAGAGGGCACATCATTTTACAGTCTGCTTTGCACTTTGCAATGAATGCACTGTGAACATTTTCCACGTCTGACCAGCATGTCGGTGTGCAGCTGGAGGCTCACTGGAGCCACCCCTCCAGTTTTATTTCACTGAGAGTCAGGTGACCAAAGCTCTCTCACTGTTTTTACTTTGACTTTGTTAGTACTCATGCTACTAACAAAGCTTCTGGTTCTTATGCCTTAAGAAAAAGTAGAGCAATTGCCCCTTTATGTGGCATTATAAAAAGTTCAAGATGGATGTTTTGTTCCTACAGCTCTGCCTAACATTAAGGCTGAGAATCTCCTTGTGAAACTGTAATAATGCCTCTTCCCAGAATAATCACTTTCCCCCTTCTCTACACACCCATATAGGTTTGTGAATGTCTCAGTATTGTATTTGTTCTGCAGTGTGCACGTTACCTTTCTCTATTTCTTTAGCAGGAGAAGTCCATTTGTAGAATATGCTCGTGGACATATTGTGCTGCTGTATATAAAAGAATAGTTGAAAGACTGCTTTTGTATATCTCTTTCTCTCCTGTGTTTAATTGTTTGCCCTATTTGGTGGGTTCTTTCCATTCTCCTTCCTGGAGTTGTGGTCATTTTGATCTCTCTCTAGACTATCTTTTAGTAAACTGTGTAGGGCTGGCTTTGGCATCATAAAATTCTTTAGCTGTTCTTTGTCCTGGAAGTATTTCACTTCTCTATTGAACTTGAAAGAGTTTTTCAGGGTATATCAGTCTGGGTTGGAATTTGTTTTCTTGCAAGACTTGAAGTACTTTGCTCCATGCTCTTCCTCACTTGGTAGTTTGTTTGGAGAAATCTGCCATTGTTCTGATGGGTTTTCCTTTAAATGTGATCCGTTTCTTTTCTCTAGTGGCTTTTAGTATATTGTTCCTGTGCTGAATTTCTCAGATCTTGATTATTATACGTCTGGGTGTGGTTTTAATTGAGTAGATTGTTATGTGGAGTTCTATATGCCTCAGTTATCTGAATGTCAGATTGTTTCCCCACATTTGGGAAGTTTTCTGCTATTACTTCTGCCCATATTCTTTTTATGTCATTTGCATTAGCTTCTTCTTTCTCATTGATGCCTATTAGTTTTATGTTGTTCATCTTTGCATCATCTTGCAAGTGTTGAATTAATTTTTTTCCTGCATTTTAGTTGTTTCTAAGAGATCTTTTCTTACTTTTTCACTAGCTGTAATGGTGTCTTCAAGGTCTGAAAGTCTATTTTCACTTTCATTCAAAAGGTTTTGCCAGCTTTTGATTCAGATTTTAATTTCCTATATAGCACTTTGAATCTGCGTCATGCATTCTGTTTCTTTCCTATACTGCTACTCAAGGATTCCATCATTTTCTGTTCACCTCTACTTTTTTATCAATGTCTTTTTAAGAAGCACTTAGTACTTCTTTCATTGCAGTTATCACTTCTTTTTTTACTTCAGAAGTTATTTCTGATGTGATTTCCTCTATACTTTCCTGCAGTTGTTTCTTTACTTCGGATGCTATTATTTCAGAGATTTCAGGTGTGTGATTTCCAATTTCTTCTGTACTACTATCTCCTGCATTTGTTCTGGGTGGGCTTGGGGCCCGAAACTGCAATTTTCTCCTTCTCTTTGTCATGTTGTATAGTACTGTTTTCTGACCTTTGGTGTATAGCTCTGGTAGAGTACTTATCTTAGCACCAGGTCTGGATCTACCGAGTTCAAACTTGTCCAGGGGGGTGTGGCTTGGGCCTGGCTGCTGTGCTCCATTTCTTCCTGCTGCAACTCTTGGAGGTGAACCTGCTGTGCCACTCTGGCAAGATGTTCTGCTCCTGGATCAGCTGGGTGGATCTTACCTATAGCCTCTCTGTAAGGAGTTCTGCCTCAGGGTTTCACATCAGTCTTGTATGATGGACGAAGTTCCACTTACATGCTGGACCTAGGTGTTGAGTCAAATGAGTTTCCAATGGGCCCCAGGCAGTCTCACGCACATGTTGGGCCTGGATTTTGAGTCAAATGCAGATCTGGTGGGTGCCAGGTGGTCTCACTCACATGCCAAGACTGAATGCTGGGCCAAATGAGTTTCTGGCAGGTCCCAGGAGGTCCTGCCTGCTAGATATTTTATACAAAAAAATATGAATCTACTCTGTGCTAATCTCTGATGATAAGGTAAAATTTCTTCCACTCAAGTGGAAAAGTTAAATGTAAATATCTTCAGGTACACTAAACTCATATCCAAATATGTATATTACTATCCATTCTTGGCTATAGCACATCTTATCTCTGACAAGTTTAGTGTGATTCCAATGAACAACACCAGGGATTCCATGAACATAGTCTATAATGTAAATTAGATCCTCTACAGTTGAATAGTACACAACCTACACCAACCCCAGGGCCATGGGCCAATGCCAGTTGGTGACCTGTTAGGAACTGAGCTGCACTGAGGTAGGTGAGTAGTGGGTCAATAAATGGATCTTTGGTTGCATTTGCTCCCCATTGTTCACCTCAGCACCTGGGCTCTGCCTCCTGTGAGATCAATGGTGGCTCCAAATTCTCATAGGAACAAGCACCCTGCTGTGAATGGCATATGTAAGAAGTCTAGGTTGCACACTCTTTATGAGACCTTAACCCCTGGTTCTGAGATGGAGATGAGGTGTGATGCTAACAGTTGCACATGGCTACAAATACAGATTCACAACAGTGGAGAGATTTGACTCTACTGAGATTGCAATCAATTGCATCCAGAATGACATCAAGACACCATCAGTAAGTGATGACTAAGCTGAATGTGGCAGCAGGCTTTAAGTCAGAATCTGACACTTACTTTAATCTTCATTTGGTCCACCTGCCTTTTAATCCTAATTCCATCAATGCCTCTTCCCCGCATTGCGCACTCATCTCTGTCACTGTTTTGGAAAAGTGTAAGCTAGTCCTAGCCAAAATGAATTTCTTCAAATGCTGCTGGAGAGCTCCCTTGAAAGGGGGAAAGATTCAATGACTAGACAGCAGAAGATTCTAAGATTGTCAATGAAAAGAATGTTACACTTAAAAGAACCCACCAAGAGCCCTGCATGGATGACCAGCTCATTGCAACAGGTGATTCATGTTCCTCAAGCCCACTTTCTATAACATGTAGTTGCTCTGACTGTCCAGTAATCAATGGGACCTTCCCACACTTCGTCAGGTGGAGCATCCTGCATCCTGCATTCAAAGACAAGCCCTTGGAGTTTTTTCAAAAGGAAAAAACCATGAACATGAGGAACAGAAGCCCTTCTTGAAGGCTGCCACTTCTCTGGATGGAGGGCATCACTCTTGGTGGCTAACTACATTGCTAAAACATAGAAGCCCTTTACCCTTGGGGAAGACTTGATCCTGACAGCAGCCGGGGACCTTTGCTTGAACTTTTAGGAGAGGCTGTAGCTCAGAAGGTGATCTGTGTTCATCTCTCATCCACCACAATTAGACAAGCTGATAAAATGGAGGGTAATGAAGCAGAATTGTTAGAGAAGATTAGCAAGTCACTGTGGTATGAAATGCAGGCTGACAAGTCTGCTGAGATTGACAAAAGGCAACAATACTTGCTTCTGTGTGATATGCTTTTAGGGCAGGTGTTCATAGGGACGTTGTGTGCCCTTTTGTTGCCAACTAACATTACAGCTGCGGAATGGTTCAAGCCTTTGAGCAGTTCCATATCAGGAAAACTAAAGCCATCACTTTAGGCCAGTAAATGTATGGACAGAGCATATGCCCTGACTGGATGGCTTTCTGGTTTCACTTCTTGGGTCAGAGGAATGGCTTCTAGGTGTAAATGTGCACACTGTATCATTTATAGAGAAACACTGGCTAGCTGAACCGTCAAGGGACCTTAGTTCTCTGGGATGTAATTAAAATTATCAGCCACAGTACATGCCCTTAAATCATGATCATGCAGCTCTCTAAGGAAATACATAAAGCACAGATACATCTTCTGTCATTGACATAAGTGAGATGCATGTCTAAAGAAAAATGACTGCTCAGAGTTTTTGAGTCATGAAAACCGTTTCAGAGATTTCTTTTAGAAAAACCAGTCACCAGTGGTAGAATAGTTGAGTCACACAGAATGGGGCAGAGAGCTTGCTTTTATACTCTTCCTGCTCGACAAACTCAGTGTGTCGCTTCAGGAGAAAATAAAACCTGTGTTCAGGTCAGTAAGTAAAGCGGTTGCATTCAAAGCCATACAGGAATTATGGAGGCAATAGGTGGACATCAGTATTTTTATATATTACAAATATCAGCAGAGATTTTGGAAGAGACTGAACCAGAGCTTCTTCATCCCAGCTAGTTTATGAATACTTCTTTTGGCTTTCAAAGAGTTTGGGCATTACTTCTCAACCACAGAAGATCGCTGAGTAAGAAAGAAATGGACCAATGACTCACTTATGATTAAGACAAGTACAGCAACTTTGTCTTTGCTAGAAGAGGATCAGCTGCTTGAGACTGCAAGTTATGGAGGCCTTCAAAACTTTCTTTTTTTTGGAGGTGGGTGTTTCTGTATTTTAGGAAAGAGTCTACAGGGTCTCACTATGTAGATCAGACTCGTAGTGATTCTCCTGTTTTCAGTCTCCCAAAGTGCTGGGATTACAGGTGTGTGCCACCATGCCCAGTCTCTATCACCATCTCAGTGTGCTCCATGGGTGGGGCTGGCACAGCATGCTGGGAATTGAACCTGGGCATTGCGCTCTGCCTTAAGCAGGTGCTTTAGTCTGCTGAGCTGTCAGGCTGGCCCAAAAGCTTTCTTGCAATAACTTCAGATCTCCATGTGTTCCAGATTAAAGTCAATGCAGAATATCCCAAGATTATCACAAAAACACTGAAAACCCCCATTTGATTTCCAACATCCTATCTTTGGAATGCAATGTATTCTGCAGTGACAGCCCAACCACAGTAGAAGATTAGGGCAGGTGGGACAGAACTAGCACATTTCAGGTCCCTCTGTCCCCATCACCCCCAGATGGTACTGTTCAGTTGCAGGAACATAAACTCAAGGCTCCCACTGATACTGCATCATGGTGAGTTGTATAATTATTTAATTATACATTATTATAAAAAATAAAGTGCACAATAAATGTGATGGGCTCGAACCATCCTCACATCACCCGCCACCTGGCTCATGCAGCATTGTCTTCCACAAAACCAACCCTGGTGCCAACAAACTTAGGGATCACAACCTACACAGCTGTATTGGAAGCTTCCACTGAGCGCCGAGTCCAGCGGACAGCAAGGGGCAGGAACGGTCAGCCCTGATGGCTCATGTGCTAGTTTCCCTGGTAACTACTCTTATACTGGGTTACTGGGGTGCATGTGGATTACTTTCACATTTGTTCATAGAGTCTTTTAGGAGCAAAATATAATGCCTTGAGGTTTGAAGAACCTAGTGGTTAAGTTTTCCCCTTTTTCAGCACCCCTAGAAATGTAAATCTCTGCAATAATCTCACTTCCCAATCTAGATCCAGTGCTGGTGAGCCATAGTGCTTATGTCTCCTTTGATGCAAATATCATTTTGAACTTAACTGCTATGATCATGAACGATGGTATATCAACTTCGCTGGGTAACGAATTGCCTAGTAGTTGAGTGAACACAGTTATGGGTGTCTGCAGGTGACTAACTTTTCAGCCAGCAATCTACCAGGGATGCTCCATCTGATGTATGTGGTACTAACCATTGGTTCATGCCTAGACTTCACACAAGCAGACACAAGCAGCGTCCCTAACTTGGAAGGGCTCCAGGCATTGCTCTCTACTCTCTTCAGCCTCTAACTACAGGCTCCAACCAGCATCCTCGTGTGAGCTGCAGAGCCTCTGAGCCTGGATTGATGTCGTGGTCTTGATCTCTTGTTCTGCAGCTTCCATCTTCCTGGAGTAAGAAGCCACCAGCTCTTCTGGCTGCTCGGTGTGGAGACAGTTGCTTCGGATTCTTCACTTTGGTCCTGCATACAGCCAACATGGACTGGCCCACTTCTCATCCTGTAAACCTGCCTAATAAATCGCCTTCCATAACATACGTATATTTTCCATTGATTCTGTTCCCTTAGAGAACCTTAACGAATAGGGCTGCAGCCACTGTCCAGATTTTCAGCTTCTTTTGACAAAACTGGAAGATAGAATACTAGCAGGAAAACACAGGGTCCACTGGGGAGCAAAGCCCTGAGGCAGGAAGTGGGCTTTGCCATTTTCCCTAGTCCCTCCCTGTTGCCTCCCTGACTTCACTCTGTTGCCTGCCTGATTTTATAATTAGTCACAGTGACCTCAATTTTTAAAAATTCTTTTTACTTACAATGATTTATTATTTTATTAAGTTTCAATGTATTGAATATTCTAAATCTATTAATTTGCTGAATTTTCTAGGGATGGCAAGTCTTGGCTATAAGATTAAAAAAATTTAAAACCCACACCAGAACAGATTCGATGGGCTATATTTTTTTCATTGCACACAAGCAACCAATTAGTCCTAAAGAAATAAAGGCCCCTCCTCACCTCTGAAAAGGCCGCCCAGTGATGAATACCTTTTCAAGCATCCTCTCCGACTTACCTTGAAATGAGCCTAGCAATATCCCAGAGCCCTAGTAATTAGCTGTCTCAAAGGCAGGGCTTGCCTGCAGGGCCACAGGGCATTGTAAATTAACCCTTTGTAACCTGAACAGGAATTGATGAAAACAGAAATTCTACTCATGAGCAAGCTTGCAAAATGAAGCATGAACCCAAGATGTATTTTCCTTTTTAAAAAAAGGTGGCAGACATTCAAAAATAGCCCACAAAGGACCGCAGCAGGCACTCTAATGTACCTTGCTGAGCATCGGACATTGATCTCCCTCTTGGAAAATGCTGTTTAGAAGCAGCTTCCCAGCTCCACACGTGCATAGTTATGTCCACAGATCTCGATCAGCTGCCTTGCTCCCACCAGAGGCTCATGGAAGACACACCAGGCACAGCTGACACAACTGCTATTCTAAGGAATTCTGCTAGGCTCAGTGTGGCCAGGATCTGATACAAGATCACCCTTGAAGGAGAGGCTGGGGGTATGCTGGGGAGAGCCTGGTAGCAGCCGGCACTGCCCTCCACCCTCCCCCCCCAATGTTCCCTAAGTCCAGCTGCAAGCAACATGAGAGACTAGGGCCTGGTCCCTGCGCTGGGTGCCTGCAAAAGCACCCCAAGGGCCTGGCCCATGGCCCTCCTTGGGCTACGATCAGTGACATGGGCTCAACCCCAGAATTCAGCCTCTGGCACCCTATGAAGAAGACGCAACTCAGTACATTCGAGTGAGTAAGGAGCTTTTCCAACCCATGTCATGCACTCCGGCAAGCCACCCTACTTAAGTCACTGGTTTTCACAAAGACGAGTTAAAATACCACATTCCCTTCAGCATCTGCCACGGCTAGCATCATTGTCAAAGCCTAGAGGCTCTTCCCTCTCTCTTCCTCCTATCACCCTCACCCCCAGCCAGAAGATTCGCCACTTCCAAAGTTAACTTTTTCCAAAAGGCAGACAAGGAATGAATCACCACTTCCTTCCAACCCCGCCCTTCCGAAGAAAACCCTTCCGGAGCCAGGTGTGCTTGGTCTGCCTACTCCCAACATTCTGGGAGACCAAAGCAAGAGGACGGCAGCCCAGGCAACCAGGCAACAGCCTGCCTCTGAATAATAAGAAAGTGTCTAGGGTGTAGCTCAGTGCGAAGACCTTGGGTTTAATACCCAGCACCAGAAAAATAAAAGTCTCATGGCCAGCCTATGATCTCCAGAGGAAATACGTCCCGCCAAGCACCACTTCCCCCATTGAAAGCCATGTGACCCTCTTACAGAGGGCTGCGCTACTGATGCCGCCTTCAGCAGACCTCCTGCGCAGTCCATTCTCTGCAATACGCCCTTATTTGCACGAGTATTAGATCAATATCTGGCTGCAACTCTATAAACTATAATCGCCATGAAAGCCAAGACTTATCTGGCTGAAGCACCAGACCAGTGAAACTGTAGTCAGAGTACATATTCAAAGTATAATTAAAGGGCCCACGATGTGAGCTACACTACAGAACAGGAATAGAAGGGTGGACTTTGAAAGTCAAGCAGAGCACTCCTTAGCCACACCAGCCTTCTGATGATGGCAGACAGAGTCGAAACTTTCTTTTGCGGATCCAAGTTCAGTGAGGTTGATGGGTTCTGGCCCTAGAATGAATTGCTCAACTACTACGGTGGTCCTCTAACGTAGCCAAAGCCCTTAAAACAACAGTTCATCTTCCCAATGACCACCTCTACCTCCTCTTTCTTCCCCCTCTAGTCCAGGGTACCTTTCCCGTGCGCACAGGAGAGACCCCCATCAACGCTTTCCATGTAACTGAAACTGCCCCTCAAACTCCACCCCTAGCCAAAGTCCATAAAAGCCTCAACTCTTTGTCTCAGGTCAGGAGCTCCCGCATCGTTCCTCAGATTCTCTCCCAGTCATTAGAGTCAATAATCAATATCTTTCCTACCTCTTTACTGCACCCCTGAAAATATTTAACATATATATATGTTAAATATATATGTTAAATATATATGACAGGGTCCACAGGGTTTCACTACTTAGGTTGCACTCACAGCGATCCTCCTGTTTTCAGCTTTCCACGTGCTGAGATTACAGGTGTGCGCACCACCCTGCTCAGTCTCAATTGCCGTCTCAGCACCTCCCAGGGGCGGGGCTGGCATGGCATGCTGGGATCAAACCCCAGCTGCTGTGCTCTGCCTAAGCAGGCATTTTAGTCCACTGAGCTATGTGGCCAGCCCTTTTTATATCGTTGAAAGAATATCTGCCTCCCCTCGGCCCCTGCATCATCCAC